>PVJC01000399.1:0-128878 GCA_004026665.1 Murina feae
TTTCTAAAATAAAGCAAGTGATACTCTACTTGCAAAATTTTTCAATTCTTCAATAGAAACCAGCTCCAAATATTTATTCTGTAAATTTATAGTTAAATTTAAATTAACTTTTTATGAAAGACAAGGATTCTGCCCTACATACTTTTGGTTACAGCCAACAACTTTTAAATGTCCCATTTTAACATGGTCCTGCTGCTCACCATGTAAGACTCACTCCCCGAGTTCATACTGCTATTTGATGATGGAGCTGGGATTTGATTCCAGACCAGCTGACTTCACATCCAAAATTCCAAGCCGCCTAACCAGCCAGCCCAAACTGGCTAGGATTGGCACAGTTAGTGAAGGAAGCAGGGTATTTAAAATATACTCTAGGCAAAATAGCTGGGCAAAAATCAATACTATGAAATCTAAAAGGAATAAATGTCAATTCCTCTATTGGATTAATGTAAGTCAATTACACAAAAGCAGTCTAAGGAAGACCTGGGGTGTCAGAATCCCTTGGGATCACCTCATATCCTGCGGGCCTCACCTCTGATACCATCCCCTGCAGCAGCATCTGTGCCTAGAGGCTGTATGGGCCACTTCTGCTACCAGTACCTCACTTAAAGAGCTCACTTTCCAGGGCTGAGATTCTTAGGAATCACACTGGGAGAACGCTGCTTAGGGTACATGCCATCGCAGCTGGGGAAACCCCTAACCAAGCGGGCATGAGAGCTGATGAGCAAATGCAATGCGTATCGTTGTCGATGCTTTTCATTGTAAGCAGTTCTGATAAGCATATGCTAGCTTCACATGGTCCGGGTAAGATTCAGCCCCAGTTACCTGCTGCCAGAACCAACTCTATAGGCACTTTTGATTGGTTTTTCCTCCCTTTCTGTTTCATGCTCTCTGGTTCTCACCTCTGTTCCCTGGAATGACCTTCAGAGACACCCCCTCCACACAAGTTCTTGGCTCAAACACCTCTTCCTAGGAGTGTCTTAGTTGGAGCTGCTAAAACAAAAATTCCACATTGGGGGTGGGGGTGGGTTAAACAACAAGTATTCAAGCATTTATTTCTCAAGGCTAGGAAGTTCATGATCAAGACACCAGCAGATTGAGTGTCTGGGGAGAGCTGGCTTCTTAGTTCATAGACCACTGTCTTCTCACTGTAACCTCACATGATGGAAGGGATGAAGGAGCTCTCTGGGGTCTTTTTCATAAGAACACATATCCCATTCATGAGGGCTCCATCTTCAAGACCTAATCACCTTCCAAAGGCCCCACCTCCAAGTACCATCACACTGGAGATTAGGTTTCTACATAAAAGTTTTGAGGGGACACAAGCAGTCTACTGAACCAGGTAAAGGCAGCGTGGCAGCAAATCATGTAAAAATTGGATCTTAATCAATGACAAATTCAGCTTAAGACAGGAATGTGATATGATAAAAAGAAAGGAGAGAGGAGAGAACATACAGAGAAAGGGGGAAGGAAGGCAAAGAGGGAGGGAGGGAAGGAGGAAAATTGGCACAAAGGCATTACCATCAGAAGACTTGCAACTGATCAGCTGGCAGTATCACCTTACAGTTCTCAGCATCCACAGACTGTCTTTCTCATGTCAGGGATCTTGGAATCATTTTGTGGTACCAAAACTGTTTGACAGCCGCTCCCCTATATACATATACACACAACTTCTTGAACACAGTGATTTGGTCTGGTCCCGTTGCAGTGTTGCTCTTCAGCTCCATGCTCAGACCTCTGCAGCCTTCACAAGGGCAGAGCTCCCACCCATCAAAGGATATTTGGCTGGGAAACCCTGGGTTGACTCAGGGGTCTGCTGTTTGCTTTGTTTGCCTTGTTTGTATTGTTTGTTCTTACTTATTGGACTTTTTGCCAATGGATTGTATCTACAGCATCCTTTTTTTTCTTTTTTTTTTTTTAATATTTTTATTGATTTCAGAGAGGAAGAGAGAGGGAGAGAGATAGAAACATCAAGATGAGAATCATTGATTGGCTCCCTCCTGCACTCCCCCTACTGGGGATTGAGCCCAAAACCTGGACATGTGCCCTGGCCAGGAATGGAATCATGACCTTCTGGTTCATAGGTCAACACTCAGCTACTGAGCCACACTGGCTGGGCACTTTAGCATCCTTGAAGAAAAAGGCCTGCTAGAATAGATAATGGAGATAATGCTAGTAATACCTTGGAGGTACATAGCACTTCTCTTTCTAAATGCTTAATGTGTTTTCACATCTGTGATATCTTTTATCTTTATGACATGCCTATGAAGTGGACCAAAGCAGACAGGAAAAGGGATCTAGCAGAAAGTTTAAGAGACATTCAACTGAACCATAGGCTTTCAAAATCTTGCATCTTCTAGACTGAGAGATCATTTGTCTAATTGTTTTATTTGCTTTGGGTTCTTTCCAAAGTTAATTACCAAACTTAATTAGTTCTAGTTATGAGATCTCTGAGACTATATTCTTTGTAAACACTTGCTACTTTATTAATTAAGTCTAAATATTTATAAAATTTTTCAATCTAGTAGTTTGGGTTCTCTGATAATGGTTGTCTTTATCTCTTTGTAAAAGGAGAGAGAGAGAGAGAGAGAGAGAGAGAGAGAGAGAGAGAGAGAGAGAGAGAGAGAGAGAGAGAATCAACCTAAGTGTCCAAAGCTTGCAGAAAATGAAAGAGCTTTTTTTCTTCTTATTTTGTCTTCTGTGTATTATTTCTTTTTTAAAATAAATCTTTATTGTTCAGATTATTACAGTTGTGCCTCTTTTCCCCCCATAGCTCCTCTCCACCCAGTTCCCACCCCACCCCCTGCCCTTACCCCTCCTCCCACCATCCTCATTCATAGATGTATGGTTTTTGTCCAGTCTCTTCCCACACCCCCACACTCCCTTCCCCCCAAGAATTGTCAGTCCACTCCCTTTCTATGGCCCTAATTCTATTCTATTCACCAGTTTATTCTTTCATCAGATTTTTTATTCACTTGATTTTTAGATTCACTTGTTGATAAATATGTATTTGTTGTCACTTTGTTGTTTATACTTTTTATCTTTACCTTTTTCTTCTTCTTCCTCTTCTTAAAGAATACCCTTCAGAATTTCATATAATACTGGTTTGGCGGTGATGAACTCATTTAGCCTTTTCTTTTTATTTATTTATTTTTAATATATTTTATTGAGTTTTTTACAGAGAGGAAGGGAGAGGGATAGAGTTAGAAATATCGATGAGAAACATCGATCAACTGCCTCCTGCACACCTCCTACTGGGGATGTGCAACCAAGCTACATGCCCTTGACCAGAATCAAACCTGGGATCCCTCAGTCTGCAGGCCAATGCTCTATCCACCGAGCCAACCCGGTTAGAGCAAGCTTTTTCTTACCTGTGAAGCTCTTTGTCTGACCTTCAATTCTAAATGATTGCTTTGCTGAGTAGAGTAATCTTGGTTGAAGGTTCTTGCTATTCATCACTTTGAATATTTCTTGCCACTCCCTTCTGGCCTGAATAGTTTCTGTTGAGAAATCAGCTGACAGTCTTATGGGTACTCCCTTGTAGATAACTAACTGTTTTTCTCTTGCTGCTTTTAATATGCTCTCTTTGTCTTTTGCCCTTGGCATTTTAATTATGATGTGTCTTGATTGGTCCTCTTTGGATTCCTTTTGTTTGGGGTTCTCTGTTTTTCCTGGACTTGTAAATCTATTTCTTTTACCAGCTAGGGGAAGTTTTCTGTCATTATTTTTTCAAATAGGTTTTCAATATCTTGCTCTCTCTTTTCCTGGCACCCCTATAATTCTAATGTTGGTATGCTTGAAGTTGTCCCAGAGGCTCCTTGCACTATCTTCATATTTTTGTATTCTTTTTCCCTCTTGCTTTTCCAATTGGGTGTTTTTTGCTTCTTCGTATTTCAAATCTTTGACTTGATTCTTGGGATCCTCTGGTCTGCTGTTGGATCTCTGCATATTATTTTTTATTTCCATCAGTGTATGCTTAATTTCTAATTGGTCATTTTTCATGGCCTCACTATACTTCTCAGAGGTTTCTAGATGATTCTTGAGTAGCCTTATACCGTGGTTTTGAACTCTATGTCCAGTAGTTTGCTTTCCTCCATTTCTTTCATTTGTGACCTGTATCTTTGTCTCTGCATTTTTGCCACTTCCCTGTGTTGAAAGAGTGGTTTTGTGTGCTAAGTGTCCTATAGGGCCCAGTGGCTCAGCCTCCCCAATAACCTGAGGTGGACACTCTTTTTGGGCTGTGTGAACAGTCTTGTTGTAGCTAAGCCTTGATTGCTGTTGGTGTCAATTGGCTGTGAGGACCAGTTGTGTCTACAATGGGAGAACTTCTATGCTGGAGACACCCTTATGGGCAGGACTTGCTTTAGTAGGGCTTTGGTGCTCACTGAGTCTGCTCCATGAGTGTGTCTCTTATGGATGTGAAGAGTTGTAATCTGGATGGTCTCACTCTGACCACTGAGTAGACTGGCTTTTGGATCTCCAAGTAGTTGTAAAGTCCACCACTGCCTGAGGCTACCCAGCAGGAGCTACAGAGAGAGCTGCAGATTTCTCTGCTTTGTTTGGGGTTTGGAGATGCCCAAATGAGGCACAACTATGAAGTAATGCAGGCAGCTGATGAGCCTTAGGCCTTATTTTGGAAGCTTTGGCATTCTCTGACCCAGCTACAGTTTGACAGGTTTTTAGGCATAGAAAGGTCAGGCCATTAGCACAGCTTGGGTGGGGTTGTAAATTGGGTGGGGCTTGGTCTCAGGGAATCATGAAGCAGTTCAAATAGCAATGGTTGCCTGACAACCCTCCCCCTGGATAGGTCCCTGGGTCTCTGTGTCTTGTGGCCCCGTGCAGAAACAATGAACACTGCAAGCACCTCTGTGAAAATGCCGCCCTCAGGTTCTGGCCCAATGCCGGACAATAATTTCTCTCTGTATGAGTCTGGGTCCCCAAATTCTCACCCGGAGTTGGAGTTCAGAGGAGTCAGGAGCTTGTATCTCCCTCCCAGTTGAAAAAGACAAAAGTGTATCCAACTGCAAGCCCCTTTCATGTGTGCCTCCTCCATACCTCTACACTTCCACACCTCTGTACCTCCTACCAGACTCAATCTTTTTTCTCTTTCCTTCTAATTGTAGAATTTCCACTCAGCCAGCCTTCCCGTAGTTCTGGATAGTATTTGTTTTGTCTTTTAGTTATATTTTTAATGTGGCTGTGTGTGGCAGCAAGTTTAGGTGTTTGCCTATGCTGTCATCTTGGTTGTCTCCGTGTTTTATTTCTAATTGGCACCTGTATGGGCAGAAGAGGTTGGAGCAGGGTGAAACAGGTAAATCACCATGTGATTAGAGATAGTGAGTCTAACAAAGATGAGGAAAAGGTTAAATTGGTAAACATAAGTAAAGGTCACACAACAGTTTTCAACACAGGTAGCTTCATATTGGCCAAGAATAAATCTGGAAAACAGATTTATTCTCCTAAATGACCTCTTCCTGCCTAGGTCTCTCCAGGGTGCCTTGACTATACCTACAGACTATATCACCCAACCAAGAATCTGAGCCATTTGTTTGAATCTGAAAATTTCCTGCCATGGATACTTAGAGAACACCCATGAGTACGTTCACATCATTTAAAAAAAAATTGGTCCAAAGTTTAACTGCTATATTTCTTAGCTAAGGTCTTTGGGTAAACTCCAAAGCAATAAATCATTATGTGTGCCAGGAGATAATTTTTTGATAGATCTATCTGTATGACCCCAACATAGATATATGATAACAATAATAATGGACATCTTAAATTTATACTCCATTGTATAAGTTACAAAGCACTTTCCAATGTAAAATAAGCATGTCAGTAGACATGCCTTGGACTGTCCTGTTTATGGTGTGGTATAAGAAGGTTCTTTCTCAAGAATGTATCAAATGAGGGTCAAGCTAAAAAAAATTACAGAGCCCATTATTTGGATGGGGATTGAGGACATGAGGAGTCATAGAAAAGTAAAGTTAAAATTAAGAGGTAGCAAAAATTATGAATAAGTACAAAGAAGTACAGAAAATATATATAGTACAGTGGTCACAAGTGCAAATATTATCATCTGAATAAAGTAAATATGAAAATTAGCAACTATCCTATCTAATAAAAGAGTAATATGCAAATTAGGCATCACTGTGTGACAAAAATGGCCACCCCCATGGCCACAAGATGGCGGTGCCCATAGGCACACCCTATCTAATAAAAGAGTGATATGCAAATTAGGCATCACTCCATCACAAAGATGGCCACTCCATAGCCACAAGACAGCCACCCCCCTGGCCACAATATGGCGGCCCCCATAGCCACAAGATGGCCGCCTTCATGGCCACAAGATGGCCACTCCCATAGCCACAAGATGGTGGCACCCAGTCCAGCTCAGCCCTGCCATGAAAGTGGTCAGGCCTGTTAACCAAGCAAGGTGGCGGGGGAAGCGGGGGGCCTGAGGGGTGGAATAGGTGATCAGAGGGGGCTGGGAGTCCCCTGTCCAGGCCAGAGGCCTTCACCAGAGGGCTCAGGCATGAGCAAGGGCAGAGCTGGTGATCAGAGGGGTATGAGGGGCAGAGTCGGTGATCGAGGGGTATAAGGCCTGGGCAGGGGCAAGACTGGCGATCAGAGGGGCAGGGGAAAAGCCTGAGATTTCAGGAGTCTGGGCACCAGTGGAGCTGGCAAAGGAGAGGTCTGGGGATCCCCTGCCCAGGCCTGTGGTCTTGGCCAGAGGCTGACAGTGGGGCAGGGGCAGAGCCAGCAATGGCAGGTGGCAGGATCAGAGCTGATGATCTCAGAGGCCTGGGCTCTGTGAATCCAGAGATCGGAGGGGCTTGGGAGTCCCCTGCCCAGGCCTGCATCCTTAGACAGAGGTTACAGGCCTGGGAAGGGAGGGGTGGAGCTGGGATTGGGGGGGGCTGGGGTGAGCCAGTGAAAGGAGTGAACTACAGAGGAAACACCTTTTCTGACCACTCATTGGCTAAGCCGTCTGTATGCCACTGGTAATATTCTTAGTAACTTGGGTAATAAGAATCCCTAAAGGCAATATAGGGTTTTTCCACCACACTCCTGGAGAAAAAAAATGAAGGTCCACTGCTGGAGGGCTAAGAAATGTCATATCCTGCCCTAGCCGGTTTGGCTCAGTGCATAATGCCTCAGCCTGCTGACTGCAGGGTCTGGGTTCAATTCTGACCAAGAGCATGTACCTAGGTTGCAGGATCCTCCCTGGCCAGGGCCCAGGTGAGGGCTCATGCAGGAGGCAACCAATCAAAGTGTTCCTCTCACTTTGTTGTTTCTCTTTGTCTTTTTCTTCCACATTCTCTAAAAATCAATGGAAAAATATCCTCAGGTGAAGAAAGAAAGAAAGAAAGAAAGAAAGAAAGAAAGAAAGAAAGAAAGAAAGAAAGAAAGAAAGAAAGGAAGAAAGAAAGAAAGAAAGAAAGAAAGATCATATCCTATGAAAGACCCATCTTGAAAATGACTAAAGAAAGTTGTCATTTCTTCATGGTGAAGGGACTGAAGTCCATGTTGATGAAAACACCTTGGTGGCTGTGGTGACTGGCAGTGGCTGCAGCAGTGGGGTGGTGGAGCTGGTGGCTTCCATTGATTAGCCTGGTCACCTCCCACAAAGGGAAGCCAGCCAGACTGCGGCTTAGGCCCGCTCCCCAAGGAGAGCAGGGAGCGGGCCTAAACTGTCAGTAGGACACCCCTGAGGGCTCCCAATATGTGAGAAGGGGCAGGCTGTGCTGAGGAACCTCCCCCCCCTCCAGTGCACAAATTTTGTGCACCGGGCCCCTAGTCTATAATAATAAAAGTATAACATGCAAATCAACTGAACAACCAAACAGCAGAATGACTTTTTTGGCGACCTTCTGGACAACTACACTATGACACTCACTGGCATCAGGCCAGTCAAGGCAGGTACAATGTGATTGGTCGGGGGCCCAGCCATTGCCCTATGATCACCCTGCAGAAGGAGGCCCAGGCTACTGGCCAGCAGGGCAATCAATCAATTGGGGGATTCCATGATCTCCCCAAAGAGGGAGGCCCCTCCCTCTGTGGGGGTTATCCATTGTGGAGCCCCAGCCAAGTGGTTGGGGCCTACCTCTTTAGAGCAATGGATTGCAGGGCTCCTGAACTGTGAGAGAGCACAGGCTGGGCTGAGGGACCCACCTCTGGTGCACAAATTTCATGCACCAGACTTATAGCATGGTAATAATATAGACTTTGCCAAAAAACATTTAAATTCAAAATTCAATCTAAACACTGAGCTGATCAAATAAAGCACATCTTCAGGCCATGTTCAGCTTCATGCCGCCCTCTCCCCCCACCCCATTCTCTGATCCCTTGAGCATAGGAAAGAAAGAAGCCAGTCTGTATGGAGAGAGCAGTGAGGTCACCAAGAACGGGCAGCAGGAGGTCAAGACCACGACTTTTGCATGTGGCAAACACAGAGAAAGAGAGAAAAAGCCAGGAGAAATTGCCTTACAGTGCCCTGAGTCCCTTGGAACTCAGTGTTTCCCTCCCAGTTCCAATATTGAAATGATATCTTTTCTGTTAAATAGTGAGAGTCCTTCTTCAGAGTCAGAAGAGCTGGACAGAAGCCACCATATGCCTTTTCTGTTTTTCACAAACCTCCCCCTAGTAGATACTGGAAATTGGATCTCTGGAGTCTCATCTAGTGCAGGTTTGCCTTCAGCATAGCATAGTTGAGAAGCAAGTGGAAATGTGTCTTTATGCACATTGCGTTTCAACTCTGCTGCTTTCACAGTGGCCATGAGGTCATCTTCTCAGCCCTCTGGAGAAAAGGTGCTCCATAGAGAGGAATTCGGGATGGTCTCACCCATGCCAGGAGACTCATCCTCTCAAACTCATCTAATTCTGTCTTCAAAACACCACACAAAGGATCTGAACACCTGAACATGTCATCATGTGGAGAATATAAAGTAAATATGTCAAAGAATACAGCCATACATTAACCTAAATAGAGCTAATAAATTGGTAGGCTTAGCTGGAAATGGAAAATAGCTAATGGAATAATAAAGAGTTTGTTTATTCCCGGAGCAGTCAGCCATCATCTGTCATGTTCCCAGTTCTCCTGCCAAGAGCAGCAGGAACAGGCTGGCTTGGGGTGAACAGGCTATCCCAGGAAGCTCCTGCTTTCTAAATTCTAACTAAAGTGCAGTTGTCATTCTAGGACTGAGAGAAGTAGCAGGAGGAATAGTCCAGGCAAGGAGCCTTTGTTACTGAAATCAGAACGAGGCAGGATCAGGTGGTGGTTGGGCCTGTGGCTTTTGGAGGCAGTCAGGTTTAGAAGCATAATGGAATTTTGGAGCAGGAATGGGTACTTGACCCAAAGGAAATTAGCCCATAGGCTAACAACAACCTATGGTATGTGTAGCTGTGAAAGGTGACCTTGCCTGGCTAAGTCCCAATCTTTTGTAAAATGATGGGGGGGTGGGATCCCTACTCAAAGGGCTATTGCTGAGTTCCAGCTGGGATCCAGCAAACGAAGCTCCAAGCGCAGTGCCTGGGATATGAAACACACTCAACAACTGTTAGTCATTTCCAACACTAAGGCGAAGAGGCAGCCACATTCCCAGAAGGCCAAGATGCCGTGTCTTTAAAACCAGACTAATAGGGCAAGTTTTTCCAAGTTCTAGTCACTGTCATCTGAAAGGGAAGTCCATTAGGTGGGCACATGTACAATTCACTTATTCATTCACCAAGGAACCAACAGTAACTTGGATTAAAGTAAAGCAAAAAAAACCTAAATGCTGTCAGAAAGTATCAAAACTTGGTTTGTAGGTTATTATCTTATTTTGTAACAAAAAAATAGAGAAAGGAAATCAGTTTGCTACTTGATTATGAGGACAAACTCACAACCACTGATAGATGATGTAAGGCAAGTTCCATAACCCACAGCAGCAATCTCACATTGATGGCCAAGTCTGTGTAAGTCCATGCTGGTGATGCTGCTGTACTTCAGTGCCACTGTGAGACACTGCCACTAAGCCTGTCATGAGTGACACAACCTGGTCCTTATGTCCCGTTCCTCCCTTACAGCAGTGTGACCTAGAGAGGCATTAAATGCCCAGAGACTACCTAAAGGGCTATGATTTTTTGTTATGATTTTCAGTTTTAAGGTTCTCGCATGCAGGCGTTGTATCTTTCATATTCTCTGGGGTGTATTGATGGGCATCAATTAACAAATTAAAGAAACTCTGGAAATAAATATATACATATTCATTATTCCTGTATTAATATACAGAAGTCATTTTCTTTCTTTGAAGTGCTACATGAACTTGACCTTGGCATTCATACAGCCAAGGTCAGTTTAAAGGACAGGTTTTTTTTCCCAACTTGCTGGTGGTAAGCAATTGCAAGTGAGACAGAGAAGCTCGACTAGAAATGTGGGATTCCTCTATGCTCACTCTCCTCTGGCCCGAGCCCAAACTCATTATTCCATGCAGCATTGGAGGCAGGCAAACTGGAGACCTGACTAGGGAGAGGCTGGGCACCTTCAGACCCCACAGGAGGCCACTTCCTTTTTGACCAGCCTGTTTGTCTTCTTCAAACCTTCAGAGCCATTGCTCCATTCCAACAGAAAAACTGCCCTGTGGAGCACTGGGTATCACTGGGCACAATGGAAGCTGGAGGCGCTTCCTTACCAATAAGAATAGCAAATGACTCTGCCCGGAGATAGTATTAATATCACGTTATTCCACCACATCATCTTGGACTCAGATACTGCCATCTCTCCTACATTTAACACATGCAGCCAGAACCTGTGAAAACTAAAATAAATGCTCCTAATTAACACATGAAAATACATGTGAGCCAAGTGAGGCTGTCAGCTGCTGAAGAAGCCTCCCCAGTCTCTAGGGCTGCCCATGACAAATCAAACCCTTCAGACACGTCATAACCATGAAAGGACGGCATTCTCAGACTCTTTCATCCACAGAATGGCTTTTTGGTTCACTCTGCAGAAGATTGCCCCCCCCCCCCACTTATAATAAATGAGTTTAAGCCAGAATCAAATTTTGATACTTTAAAAAAAAAAATCAGCCAGTACAATTGATAGCACCAGTTAAAGGAATGAAACACTTTTGCATGGAAACAGTGATTCATGAACTACTCTTCCTTACAGGAGATGAAACCATTTGGGCTTTCCTCAGAGATGCTTATATTACTGGCAACGTTTTTTAAAAAAACTTCATTATATAGAGAAAATTCCAGCCTTCAATTTTTCTTCTTGAGAGGGTTTGGTGGTTGCTTGGGTTTATGTGTGTCTCTTGGTGAGTGTGTGTATGTGTGTGTGCGCTCACACACACACGCACAAGTGTGTTTCATAAAATTAGATTCTAGCAAAGGGAAAGTGCATTTATGCAAAAGCAATTCATCAACCACTTCTGTGCTCAGAATTCACCGAGGTAATTTAGATACCTTAATGGCAAGGTAGTTTAGGTAGGTAGGAGGCGATGTCCCCTCCCCCATTCAAGAGCTATGGTAATAGAAAATGTGTGCTCTAAATGAATCTTTTCAGGAAAGTAATTCTCATTTTAATTATTTATCCACTACCAAATATAAAATATAATTACACAGCCAATGTCCATGGGAGCAAAATTCACAGTGCGGTCCAGAGTAGAAGAGCTTTCTGCTTTTAGGAAATTTCCATCTGAAAAAAAGAATAGATATCCAAAATAATAAGATTAGCCAAATGCAGCTTTTAGTGCTAATCTGATTTTCATAATGTTAGTATTTAGCGAGAGCCCACCACTTGCTCAAACACAATGGCTCCAGAATTTGCAGCATTTTTAGCATGGCCTTGACCTTTATGATGTCAGACATATATTACTTCTCAGCTATAATTTACTATTGACATCATGGATTAAATTTGTTGTTTCAACTAATGTAACTGAGCAAGCAAGGTAGATTGTGAAACCGAAGCCAGCTCCTGAAATACGAGGGTTGTCAAGTATAAATTTACAAAAGATATTCAGACTGGGTGTGGAAGACAAAAATAAATGGACAAAGAAGCTGTTTTTGACAGACTGCAAAGGGCTAGAGACTTCAACTTGAACGTTGTAAATCCAAATGTCACGAAACACTGCTGCAGAGTGAGAGACACGTCTATTCCTCAGGAATATAAATGGTGATGGGAAGCCAAACTTCTGAGATGCCGTGCATCCGTGAAAAGTATATATCCCTGCTGCCCAACGCAAACTCACCAGTCTCTTCCTCCTCTCCCTCCCGCCCCAGCGTGAAAACCATTGCAAGTCCTCACCCCAGAGCCATAATAACCATAACGCCAGTGTTCTGCGACACCATTTGAACAAAAAGCCAAGAAATGTCAAGAAATATATTAAAGTGCATTTTTAAAAGAAAAATAAATTACCTCGGTGACTATATTCCCCAAACGTGAGTTTTCACGTCTCATACAAAGAATGTTTTTAATATCAAAGTGTAAGTCGCTTAAGAGGGGATATTGTAATAACTGAACGTGTAAAGGTGCTCCTATCACTCAGCATCTAATACCTCAGAAAGCAACGGAGCCACCTCCATGCCTGGCCCCTTAGAATACCAGTCTGGCCACAGGGTTGCGTCAGCATGATTAGAGGCAGGCTTTTTTTGTAACCTTCCTAATGCTTTGTTTTCTCAGATACGCTGTAAGCCAAAAGAATTTCAGAACTGAAATAAGAACACAACAAGGATGGACTATAGGTGGTTAACACAAGAACAAGAAGCCCAGAATGTGAAAATGCTTTTCCATGTTTTTTATGGGTAAAGACCATTTGGATTTCTAAATTTAGACCAGGGTTAGACTTGAACTTCTGGACAGTATGCAGTGGTCATGCATTTAGAGCACTTCTATGAGGATGAAGCACCTGGGGGACCTCTTGTCTCTATAAACTCAATAACGTGTTATCCTGTGTGTGTGTATGTGTTGTTGTTTTTTTTTTTCAACAGAAGGTGGGAGAATTCCACCTGAGTGCATGAGTCAGATATACAACGAATATTTATGGGATAACACATAGTACTTATGTTATACTGGGCCTTGAAATGACATAGTAATCATTACAAACAGACTTTTCCCTCAAATTTTTATGGCAGTGTGTGTGTATGTGTAAGAGAGAAAATGCATATTCTAAGGGCAGCTCTGATGTGAGAAAATGAGGACATGGATGCATTCTCTGCTCCTTGACTCATAAAGTGACTTTGAATAAGTTGTCAAAAGACTGAACTGGGGCCAGACCGAATTTTCAAGTAGTCATGAACTGAAGGAACCCAGAAAGCGCTCATTTACATCCACTCTGATTAGCTATGGGGATGTCCAGATTGAAAATGCATGACTTCAGAGACCCACTGCCATCTTGAATGTGAGAAGCCTGGAAGGAAGATGTGCTGTGAGCCCAAAAAAGGGACCAAGAGCCCCTTGGGCTGACTCTAGATGTAACCTTAGAGAGATTCACAACCTGCAAAGAGGCTGAAGCTTGCCTAGACTTCTCAACACCTCTTCAAGTTAATTTGTAGAGCTCCTTCTCAGTGTAATTTAAGTGCACATGCTCCCAGGTCTTTGTGATTTTTGAGTCCACCTGGGTGGGAAAATTTATTGTAAAAGCTGGTGGCTTAGTTCCTCCTGAAAACAAGTACTATATTTCTTCATTTAGAAGAATACCTCATTTGTTTAGGAAAATCCTCAATTCTTACCTTGCTTGACTCGAACACTTAGTTAATGTCCCACCTCATATTTTCATGAGCTGTTTACATTGGACTGTAGACACTGTATATTAATTTATCTCTATCTCCTTCTAGGCCAATGGATTAGTTCAGATGTGTTCAGTTGCATTTAGAAAAATACAAAGAGTGGCATAACTGGTATTTTTTCACATGTCACAAAGTTCATAAGTAATATATGCACAGTTGGTGCAGCAGCTTTTAAATCATGAAGGACTAGGCTCCTTCCAGGTTCTTGCTCTGCCATCTTAACCTATGGCTTCATCTTCATGGTTTCACATAAGAAGGAGAAAATGACAGGGATGTAGGAAGAAGTGGAGTCTGTATCAGGAAAAGAAAACTCTCCCAGAAATCCTCAGCAAATTTGTACTTGGTCAAAACTAGATTATCCTTAATTGCAAAGGAGACTAGAAAACAAACAAAACAAAGGGGTTGTCTGGACACAATGCCATTATGAACAAACTAAGGGGTATGTGAGCAAGGAGAAAGGAAAAGAATGGACATTAGATGGACAGCAGGTGTCTCACCACACCCATGAATCTGGTGACTGCACTATGTGCTTGCTGACGTGCATTATAGGCTATGCAAAGGCTCTCAATTTTTCTAACGTGCATACAATGAAAGGCTCTCCATAATATTTTTTCTGAAGACTTGCAAGATGATAAACTTTCCAGATATTCCTGTATAAAACAGTAACAAAAGTTCCAAGAGCATTTCCTTCTTTGCAAAGTGACAAGAACTCTGGACCTTGAAACAGAAAACCTGGATTCTGGAACTGATTTTGCCACCAACTCGGTTGTATTTTTCTCTGTCTGGGCTCCAGGTTCCTAACTGGTCTCACTGCCTACATTCCTGTTACCTCTGCAAGTCTATTCTAGCCCCAGCAGCTACATACCTCTCCACTGCCTAAAATCCTTCAATGGCTTGGGACGAAGTCCGAAGTCCTCAGGATTTGATCCTGGTTGGTGTCTCCTGCTGCTTCTTCCACCACTCCCCCTTTTGCTCACTTCCAGCTACTACACTGGCTCCCTTTGTTTCCATGAGCTCGTCCAGCGCAAGGCTGGCCTTTGCACTTGGGGTTCTCTGTCTGGAATGCTCTGCCCCAAGGTCTTCAGTGACTGCCTCCTTCTTGTTCGAGCATCAGTTCAAATGTCACCTCCTAACCCTGACATCTAAAGTACAATTTTCCACGCAAACCCTCTGTGACACAGAACCCTTTTCATTCCCTTCAGAGCACATACCACAAGCTTCAATTATCCTGATAATTTATTTATTTGCTTATTGTCTGCCTCCCATTGAGAATGTAAATTTCCTGAGAACAGGAACCTCGTCCCTCTCATTCACCACTGGTAGTTCTGGCATAGTTTCTGTCAGATACACACATAACAAATATTTGTTGAATAAATTAATAAAGAATGAGGCTCTTTAACTTGATCTCACAAGCCCCTTCCAACCTTAAAACCCCGTCTATAATTTTCACCTCACAGAGCTGCTGTGAGTTTGAAATGAGGCAATATATGTGAGTGTACTTTCTAAACTGCTAAGCATTGTACAAATGTTACAGCTATTTTAATAATAGTATGATTTGGGGCAATTTGTAAACTGCTAAAATGTGGCTCTTTGAATATTGTTTACAAATCAAAGCTTGAAATGATGGAAATTAGATCCAGAGCAAATGAACCATTTTTGAAATAAAGTGTTTCTCTAAAGAGGTGACATTCTGGAACTAATACCACCTGAGCAATTGTCCCCTCACTCAGCTCTGTAGAAAGTAACACCCTTCTCCTACACTATAATATTTGAGGAAGTTATATTTGCAAGTCATTTCTAAAGCTCAGCAATTTATTTCATATTCGTGATTCTGTGAACTGCAGACTCCACTCAGTGAGATCATATATCTCTGTAGCATCTGCCAGGTATGACCAGGTATGAAATTGCATGGATGTGAGTTCAAGACTACAGGGGACATACCATTTGGAAACTTCCATTGGCCCAATTGTGTTTCCAGGGGGAGAACTGAACGTGAAATGGCACCGGAGAGCCAGCATGAATGTTCTTTTGTGTGTGCCACACTTGGCTGGAGCTGGTCAGCATTTGTTTTTACTGATAGAATAAGCATGTGTTCCCTAGTGGTGATTTGCAGTAATCACCTCACTTCATGTGAACAGTCCTGACACCTTACTTTAGAGTTTTGTTAGGAACCCCAGGTTGTATGTCACTCTTCTGCATCTAAAGAGCCAGTGGCTCCTTACTGCCCCTTAAAGTTAAGTCTGTTCTTTTTATGACATTCCAGGCCACCCAGGACATGGCCCAGCCTAATTCTTAAGCAGGTAATCTCCCTGTTCCTATATACATAAGCTAAAGTCCACCCAAACTGAAATGTGGAAATAAGCATGAGCTATAAACCAGTGCAGCCCTCATTTTGTTCCAAATTACCAATTGTTAAATATTTACCAGTAGGCCACCTTCTAGAGTTTACCCTCTCAACTATTACATGACGTTGCCTCCCCCACTTGTGTGTTTATGTATTACTCTCACTAGGTTGTGAGTTCCTTGAGGTAAGGGACTGCTGTGCCATACTCATTTATATCTCATGCTTTCTGGCACATTGCTTTCACAGTAAAGTGTGCAATACACAGTTAGTGCAATGATTTATAATTCATTCCCAAGGTAGCTAATACTAACATTCTACGGTGAAATGGAAAAAAATAGTAATTGCTGTTCTTAAGCCAAACTATTTCTAACTCATTTAAGTACTAGAAGATGATGTTTTCAGATTGAGCAAGCATTGAAAAGAGTCCTAGATGCTGAGCCCACAGGGATTTTAGGCATCATCGCGATGCAACCCCCATGCTTGACTAAAATAGAGCTCTAGAATCTAGTGGTTGCTGCTCTTGGGAGCAGGAATTAACTGATTGTCGTAGAGGGGTAGTGGGATAATGGCCTTTCAAAGTAGAATTCTCCCTCACAGGTCTAATGCAGCACCTTCTCCCTACTGGGGACCATTTATACTCTGAGTCTCAGTTATTGACTCACCAGCCAGTCAGTGGTGAAAGGAGATACTTATGCAGTAAATTTTCCTAGAGATTAGGAACAGGTCAACACTGCCTCCAGAAGGAGACCATTAATATGATTATTCTAGAGACAGAGCCAATTTTATTGCCCATTTCCCCCAGTTTCTGAACTCAAATTCTCCTAAATATGTTTCACTCTTACCTTGTATTTCCTCACCTCTGTCTTTGCTTCCTCCTTTCCATCCACAGGACTTATGTTCCTGTCCTATTTCCAGGTGTGAAATCATACCAGTATTTACATTTTACAAGGCCTAGCGCCCTCTCTCTCTCTCTCTCTCTCTCTCTCTCTCTCTCAATCTCTTTCATCAGCCCCAATAAAGAGTCTCTGCTAAAACATGTAGACTTTGGATTTGGAAAGCTGATAGCTGATAATGCCCTCATCTGGAATTCTATCATGCATCCTATTGGGGAGCACATTGCTTCTCCTTGATAGAACCACGAAGGCCCTTACTTGCTCTGTGCTTCTTCAGCTTGACCACACTGAGGATAATTAAAAACCAGGTCTTCTTCATATGTGGAGACAAGTAGGAGTGTGACTCTGAAACAGCTGGCTAATATGCAAAGTGTCCCCTTGGGAGTTCGACCAGGCAGGAGTTTGATGGCTCACTATGACATGCACTGACCACCAGGGGGTGATTTTGAATGAAGGAAGGCCCTGATCAGCCCTGATCGCTAGGCAGGCCTAGGGACCTTACTTGTGCATGAATTTCATGCACTGAGCATCTAGTTTTTAAATAATTTAAAGACAAAGAAAATTTAAATATTTACATATTAGCCTTTTATATCTAATCTAATAAAAGAGTAATATGCAAATTAACCCTCACTCCATTACACCCAAGCCATGCCCACCAGCCAAGCCATGCCTACCAACCAATCAGAGCGGCTTTATGCAAATTAACCTAGCCAGGATGGCGGCCGGCAGCCTCGGAGCTAGAGCAAGCAGGAGGCATCCATTGCACCAGCAATGGAGGAAACTGCCTGCCTAGGCCAGCTGGGCCTCTGCTCAAGGCAAAAATGTTTCAATTATAGAAGCCATGAAGCTGAAGCAAACAGGAGGCTTTGTTGCCTGTCCTGGCCTCCACTCAAGGCAACAAAGTTTCAATTATAGAAGATAAATAAACCCCAGAAACCTGATTCCAGCCAGCCTCACTGGGACATTGGGTCAATGGGAGCTGTGGGCAGCCTGAAAACGGCCCTCAGCCCCTCACCCAGGCTGGCCAGGCACCCCAGTAGGGATCCGAGCCCTGAAGGGCCTGTGGGCAGCCTGAAACGGCCCTCAGCACCTCACCCAGGCTGGCCACACTCCCATGGGGCAAGGGTTCCCACTGAGGGCTTGGCCAGCTTGCAAACAGCCATCAGTCCCACACCCAGGTTGGCCAGGCACGCCAGCAGGTGGACATCCCCCGAGGGGTCCCAGACTGCGAGAGAGCACAGGCCAGGCTGAGATATGCCCCCCCCCCAGTGCACAAATTTTTGTGCACCGGGTCCCTAATATATAGATAAACTTCCATCACAAACATAAATGGAAATACAATGCCATTTGCTTTCAAAATGAACACAATTTGAAGCAATATTAACAAAACAATATTATAAAAGTT
The DNA here is from genome assembly GCA_004026665.1 of Murina feae. Taxonomy (NCBI): domain Eukaryota; kingdom Metazoa; phylum Chordata; class Mammalia; order Chiroptera; family Vespertilionidae; genus Murina; species Murina feae. Next base: position 18,407 of record PVJC01000399.1, read on the forward strand.
GATACACTTTTTAAATTGAAAGTGTTGAGCCTAAGGACTATTTTAATTTTGTTAAAAACAACCACAAAAAGAGGTTAGAAAGTGTCAGGTGGGTATTAAGGACACTGACCCCAACCTGAGACATTCTTCTTTTCTCAGTTAGATCAACTGGATAAAGAACAGAAAAGGCAGTACCTTTCTCACCACCTGAGCTGATGCTCAAAGTCCAAATTGCTTAGAAGCATCTTTATTTAGAGAAACATGGATTAGAGAAGAGGTTTTAACATTTTTTGACCAGGTCTTACAGAAGAAGTACATCTGGAACCAATGAGAGTAAGGCTATGTGAACACACGTGTGCGTATACACACACACACACACCCTGAAGAAGAGTATTCCAGGCAAAGATACTTGTCCTTACTCTGTGCAATGTGCTATGTGCTGCAATATTCCATTTTGTTCTCTTTTTTCTTTTTAAAAAACATATGGGGAATCCTAAATTGATTTCACCACCCACTAATGTGTTATGAAAATTTCATACTTTGAAAAACTCTAAATTAAGGGAAGCTGGACTAGAGACAAGAAAACAACAGAACAGGCGACTGTCATAGTCTAGGCAAGAAGTGAAGAGTCCTTATTGATTCTATTGACAATAGAAGTGAAGTGAGATGAAATGGACAGAGCATGCTTCTTATGCTCACCTTTAAAAACCTGCAATGCTTCACATAGGAAGGTGGCATTTACAAATCCATGTTTAGTCAGTTTAAACTGAATCAAGCTCCCTAGTAATTGGCCAACTTTGGGTGACTTTTCGTGGGAAAGCTCTACTGCCTAGAATACTGGTCACTGATGTCAACTTTTGGAAGCTGCACTTCCAGTGCAGCATCAACTCTGACCGTGTTATTTTTTTTCTTCACATCAGAAAGCACTCTACTTTGCAAATTGCATTCACATTATGCATTTTAAGAAATCTTCCTGGACATATTAGGTTTTTGAGTCTGTACAGCAATTGTCTTGGGTGATGGCTTGTTTTGTAACCCTCTGGTACCCAAGTGAGTAAGACAGTGATGGAATTAAAATCATGATTACATTGTGCTCATATTGTTTGCTCGAGTGAGACTTAATGTCTGGGTTCCCTTGAGCAAATGCAAAAATATGAAAACATCTCCAGTTCATAGAAAAAAAAATACATGTTCTTAATGGCTCTGGAAAGGCCACCTCTATTTACAAGTGTGGCTATAAAATAAACAAGCTCTACCTTTAATTTACTTTTGCTCTGGCACCAAGATGCCTAGGTGCTAAGGAAGGACTATACAGGATACATTTGCCAGACAAAGAGCTTCCCCTGTTATTAACGACTGGAGGTGCCCCAGTGTAATCAGAGGGCACAGCTGCAGTGATATACAGCAGTGACAAACCTGGGGTCTTTCCTTCTGATGCTAACCTAGCAGCGAGCAGCTGAGGACTTCCCGCGCTGTATATCTACAAGATAAATAGCAGGAGATATGAATATACGTACTGCTTACAGTCTTGAAAAGTATTGTTATATCCCTCGTCCGCAATCATTCTAAATACGACGCAAGTGCATTTTTCACCATTTCAGTACAATCCTTGTTGTTCGTAAATGGCAGTAGTTTTCTGGTGGAGATTTAAAGCCCTCCAACTGTACCAGTGACTGCAGTCTGATTGGAAAACCGGTGCCTACACTGCTGATGGCGGCACCAGAGCAGGTTTCTGGAGATTCATAACCCCTTTTACGTTGACAGGCAGCATCAAAAGAAGGAATCACTTCAAGGATATACTAGAAATCATTTTTATTTTTGCTCCTCGATCATGCCAAGATGATCTAAAGGGAAAACTCAGTCACTCATGATATGAATTTGACATGAAGGAATCCATAAGAAAAATTCACTGGTGTTTTTATTTCCACCATTAAGCCATTTTCCCCCTTTCTCTCTCCTGCTTTGAACCTGTAACCAGTAAGTGTCACAGTTTGCTTTGTTAAGGGTTCAAGAAATGCATTTAATTGGGAGTTGTGGCCAAGGTAAAACACAGAATAAGTAACCGGCATGAAAAGAGGGTAGCTTTCTGCACTAATTCAGGTGTGAATTCTGGTGGAAAAATTCCATAATTACTGACCAGGTTTCCATTAAAAATAAAGTGAAGAAAACCACTGAATGGACAAAGCAAGGTCTTTTCCCAGATCAATAGCAAAGACACGTCCATGCACACACAGAGGAAGTCAGTGCAGCTCCATGACCTTTCCATGAACTTTCTGGGAGACGGAAAGATCATTCAAAGGGCAGAGGTCAGCGTTCACGCCGGTCACAAACAAAAATCAGATTGAGCCTCGTAATGACGGATCCAGGCCTCTCACCTACTGGTGCAAATTAAATACTATTATTGCCCATTTTCCTTTACTATCAATTGCAAAAAAAAACCTGCTTCAGTAAGTGCAGCATGCGGTAACATTTATTTACCGGCCCATATTATTTTGCTGTCTTTGTCCAGCATCACAAGAGTAAAGATGAGGTTTCAAAGAGCAGAAAACTTCAGTCAAGATAGGAATCTTTAGTTCATCACCAAGGACAAATGCTAAAGATGGCCCTTTCCTTTCTGGGTGATGCCCCTCATTCCCATCCTCCCAGCCCGCTGCTCACCGGCCCCAGCATAACTCAGCACAAAGAGAAGAGCAGGATTCCTGAAAGACAAGATAAGGGCGAGTTAAGGAGAGTGCTTCAGTTAGAAATAAATTATACGGGTCATGGGGGGAAACCTGGCGTTGCTTCTCTGTGGACACACAAAGAAACGGTTGCACCTCACAAATGGCTCAGCTCCCCAGTTCTTGCCCCAGGGATGGATGTCAGTGGTGAAGAGACAGTGTGGGGATAACTAGGAATCCGTAGCATTTTATAACAGAGCCTCGTTGTCAGTAGCCCCGCCTCAGATCAGCTTCGCTTGGAAACCTGAAAACCAAAAAGGGTTCTGGCAGAGGGTGTCCACATGAGATGCCCACGGGCAATTTTCTAGCCGGTGTTCTTCCACAAAGGGGGATCCAAGTATACAAAGGTCTGTTAGAATCACGTAGTAAAAAAGGCGCCTTTGGGAGCTGTGAGAAATCAGGTAAGTATCAAAATACAGGAATTCTACTATTCCGAAAATTCGATATCCTAATTATCAGTTAAGAAGATAAAGCATTTTCTGATCATTTGATTCACCCACTACAAGTCACAAATAGCTTTGCATTCTTCTCTAAATGGTGCACAGTAGTTCAAAAGTTAGAGAGTTTGAAGCCTTTAATAAGTGCACATGTAACACAGTGGAATCTGGACACTAATTTTCTTGTGCTTCAGCATCTGTTCTACAGACACTCCCTCTTCCTGTCTGCCCAGGTTCTGTTTTCCTGGGTAAGCATTTAATTTTCTTAGTGACTAGACCTGTGACATAAGCAAAGTTCAATGCATCCTAAGGCCATTCCTACCAGTAACTACTTTGTGAAACTTTAATTCTCCATATTGTATGTTAATTGGAAATGAGGTCTTACTAAAACAAGTTTTTTCTGCTTGGGCATGTGGCAAGTGCGATGGGTCTGGGATGGTGGATGCTGACTAAGCCTGTGTGACTTTAAATTTAGAAGGAGGGCATTTTGGCTTTCCCTCTTTGTCTCCCTAAAAAGGAAACCAATGCTTGATAATGGTGTGTGTGTGTGTGTGTGTGTGTGTGTGTGTGTGTGTGTGTGTGTAGCACTGACCCATCAGAACAGAGGCAGGCCCTAACCAATAAGAATGACCTTAGGTCTAGTGTTGGGACAGGATCCTGAAAATCTTTTGCAGATACCCCATTAACTCTTAGACTGCTGAACTGTGGGGAGGAGGAGGAAATGGTGGGAAAGAGACTGTTAGCTAAGGTAATAGATAGCATCCAGTATCCTCTTAATCCTGGAAGAAAGATGGTGCATTGGTGAAATACCCATCTGCCTGCCTTAGAATCCTGGTTCTACCATTTGCAATGTAAATATCCTTGGACAAGTTATTTAACTTCTCTAGTCCTCAGTTTATTCACTCATATAATGGGCATAATAATAACTTCATTGGGTCATATCGAGAAGCATATGCATTGCTGCACTAAATGCTTTAAATGCACTCTTTATCAACCCTTAATAACCCTCTGATGTGAACACCTTTTATTATCTGCATTTTACAGATGAAGAAATGGAAGCTCTGGCAGGCTGACCACCTTGCTACCAAGTCACATCTGGAAAAAGACAGAGAAGGGACTAAATTCAGGAAGTCTTGTGTAGAGCTGTGTCAACCACACAGTCTGACCCCAGAAACTCTGCTCAATGCTGGTCTTAATGGCTCTGCTTGAATGGCCTCCCACTGAGAATTGTAGTATATATTTAAAATAATTAAGCTGCTTATAAAAGGACTTAATGTAATGGCTTTCTGCCTAGTTTCTTCCAGAAAAGTTGACTTGTCCAAGTTTGCACAACTGACTAGTGACAAAATCCAAGTAAAAGCCCATCTTCTGGCCCTCAGTTCAGTGTTCTTCCCGCTCATAAATAGCCTTGAATGAAACATTCAAGACGAATTGTAAGACCACTCTGAAAGCATGGCAGTTAGGGCATGAGCATCAAAGGTGAGCTCTCTGTCACACTGCCTGAATCAGAACCCTGCTCCACGAATGTGGCCGATTACCTACCACAGCTTCAAGGACTTCTTTATGCTTTATTCTCATCTGGAAAATGGCATGATAGTAATAGTATGACCTAGTTCTTCCAGATTCCTGTGAAGATTAAGTGAGTAATGTACATGAAGCACTTAGAACAATGTCTGGGACATTGAACCCTCTCAATAAATGTGAGCTATTAATTTCTTTTCCCTTCAAGCACACGGCCTTTATGTAAGCAGATCAGCTGAAATCTCAAAAATGTTGTCTTGTACTTTTCAGGAATATGCTGGGTCAAGAGGCCTGAATTGGGCACATGGTAGACGAAAATACTAAATTAGAAAGATAGAGAATTATTTTAAGTCTCCTAAAAGGGGTGGTTAAGCCTCAGTTTTGAAATCAGATAATACTTCAAAGAATCTTGGTAACAATATAGAGAAGGAGGTCTGAGAAAGTATTCTATTTGAAAAAGACAAAAAAAAAAAAAAAATTAGAGGGGAAGCCATGGAAAAAATACCATATTCAAGTGAAAGTGAATTTTACAAAGGGAAGATTTGGGCTTGCAAGAACCATATTCAAAGCAGAAAGAGTGATCAAACTCAGCTAAACTGTAATTTGTGTGAACCATTTAATTTTAAATGTCTATTTTTTAAAGGAGCTATAATATGGGATTTATGTAAATGTGTATTGGAATGAATGGAGGATTATAATTAACCTGAAATAAATATTAAATCCAATTTTGCAGGGGAGGCCATAAAGATTTTAAAAAATCTACTTCCCTTTCATCTACTCTCATAAAATTTTTATTTAATTCTTCACAGAACACAATGAGTAGATTTCTGCTTCTTTTCCCTTTTAATGTGTTCAACTTGGTTTTAAGCACGCATCAGAAAGCAGCTCACAATGAAAGCCTTTTGTCATCTGCAGACAGAAATGTCAGAAGCTGAGCCTGGGCCAGCGCAATGTATAAAAGATTCCCTCCGATGCCATCTGTCCTTCAAGGTCAATGTCAGCACAGCTACACACCCAAGATGGCCTAGGATTGCCTGGGTAACCTCTGGGTGACCTTCATATTTAGATGTCACCTAAGATGGGGAAGAAATGGAGAAAGAGCAATGTTACTTAACACATTCTGGTCCAAGTGATCACACATTTGACTTCCTGCAAGGCTTACATAAATTCATTATCTTCAAAACTGGGCTGCTCATATTGCAAGCATTCCTCTTAAAAGCTGCAAATGCCAAGTCTTACTCTATATAATTTTCTTCAAAGTATGCTATATGATGGACCTTATTTTCCCTGTTTCATTATGAAAGATTGAGCAATTTCAGTAGCGGCCCATTTTTATTGACCCTATGAGTGGGCCTTTCAAAGCTGCCTCATTCTACAGAGACTCAGATTGCGGTAATAAGACTATACCTTAACAAATGAACATTTTAAAATTCCAGAGCTAGATCACTCATTATAATCCACCATTCTGTCTTTCCACGTGTAGAGATTTCTTTTCCTGCAACAGCCTGTTGAAAAGAGTGGCTTTAACCAAGAGCCATATATGTGTGTGTGTTTTAGCACTGTTTGGATACGGTCAGCACATATTGGTACCTAGGGTCCTTAGATACAATTGTTTTCCTAGCTTTTGGCTAAAAATAATAAACCAATGAAGCTCTCCTTTTCCAATCTGTTAAATAATCATAGAATCACTATATATAACTTGGAGGGGTCTTCAGTTATGTGCTAAAGCCAGCTGGTAACTGGCTGGTGAGAGTCAATCATGGATATCTCTTCCCAAGTCAGGTCTGGTACCTTCAAGTGAGCCATTGGATACTAGCAAATTTCTTCCTCCTTCTACAACCCCAGGAGCTGGTTGTTAAATATGTACCAGCACACCACAGATTCATCTGGGCTATGGGTTCAGCCCGAGACCCTAAAGCTGATGAAAATTACTTCTGTGGATATCATTCATTGCAATGCATTAGATACTTGGATAGTATCTACTGCGCTCATGCCTTAAATAGATGTGAATGGGTGATGTGAGATGGAGAGAAAATGCAAACAATTATGCTTGCTAAACTATTTTTGCCCTGCCTGGCATGGCTCAGTTCATTGGTCATCGTCCTGTGCACCAAAAGGCTGCTGGTTTGATTCTCAGTCAGAGCATATGCCCTGGTTTTGGGCTGTATTCCCGGTAATGGGAGTGAAGGAGGCAGCCAATTGATGCCTCACTCTCAGATCAATGTTTCTCTCTTTCCCTCTCCCTTCCTCTCTCTCTAAAAAAAAAAATCAATTACAAAATCTAAAAACAAACACAAAAACCTAGTTTTAATAAAATTACATTTTCATTAAATATAAACACTATTTTATCCTATTAAGTAGAATAAATTGAATCTTGCATGGCAATGAATGGCAGTTAGGATCTTGCAAGAAGTGTGGGAAAGTTGAGAGTATGAAATTTCTGGTAAAGTAACCTTTCTTAATCAAAAGAAAAATAGCTGTGCTGTTTATTTGTTCCTTTCTCTAAAGAAAGATATTACCTCACACATGAAAATAAAAACCATGAATCTTTTCATATGTTTTATATTAATGAAGCAACTTTCTCTCAGAAGAAGATTGTTCAATAAAGTGGATTTAGCTTTGACTCATCATTAGTTCCGCCTTCTTCCCTGTTTTGGCATTCTTGACTTCTAGTACTGCACATCCTTCCAGCAGAGTTCAGTAGTAAAATCATGGAGGGAATTTAGCTTTTATTGATTTTGAAAGAACAATATAACAAGATACTGACAATAATGAACAGATACAAAGTTGTTTCAGCCTGAAAACAATTGCAGCCATATAGCCCCTGGTGGCCTCTTTTATATGAACTGTTATTTTTCTCTATACAGTAACTAACATGGAAATTATCATCCATCCACTCGAGCAGGTTCCAGTTGCTCAGGAAATGGTTAAAGCACTGCAGGTCAGCGCAGCAACCCCATGGAAATGCTTTGAATGGTCTCCCATGCAAAACTTATCCGAGTCACTAAGTTTACCAACAATTCCCAGTAGAATAAAGACAGTGCACAAGTTTCCTTTTTTCCCCCAAAGAAAAATTTACCCTCACACATGACTTTGTCAAGAAATAGTTACTTCTGAGAAAGACACAAATTTCATCAACTTTCCTGGAGTGGCTATGTGGCCTTTTCTTAATATTAAGGAACTGCATAATTTGGAAATTTTTAAAAAGCAGCCACACAATTTCAATTTGGTTTAATCTGATGCTGTTTCTGACAGTGTAAAGTAAAAGTTTTGCTCAAAAATTCTGTGGGGTAAACAATTCAAATGTAATCATTGCTTCAAGTGCACCTAGCCACAGAACAGGAGAGGAGGGTCCCTGACCCTTGAATCTATCTGTCAGTCAACAAATACATAACTGGTGTCCTCTGGATAAATGATATTTCAAGAGGTCCATATGTAAGTTATTCTTGTTCGCACATTGCAAATATTTCTATGTCTCATCTTCCAAAACAGAACTCAAGGGAAGGAAAGTAAAAAAGTTCACAATATACTTCTTGAATAACAACTCCTGTTCCAAAGTGGATGATTCAGAATTGAGTCAGCTTCTTTGTGCTTGAAGGTCACCGCAGGAGCAGCCAGGAGGAGGGCGACATTCTCCTGTGATGACACGGCTCCTCTGCAGTCATCCTGCAGCTAACAAGCCACTGTCCTCAAACCATGAGCACCGGAGCGGCCAAGATTTGGGGGTGAGGGTTGAAGGGGGAATAAAAAGGAAAAGAGAAAGAGGACCACACAATTTCTGGGTTTTGAGATAGCAAATAAAATCACTCTTATGTATTCCAATTTCAAAGTGAACAAATGCCACACATGCCACCCTCAGACGGTGAAGCTGATGAACACCAGCCTGCCTTAAGTCGTTAACCTTTCAGGGCCTACCCAGAGCACTGCAGTGTGACTTTATTAATGAACGCTTTAATGAGGTCTATAAAAGCTAACAAACACAGACACTTGCTGAGATTCATCATGTTTAATATTCCATCAAATCTTTCAGTTTAAACACCAATGATATTTTTTGAAATACCAAAACCTCAAAATGGAAGTCTCGTGCTCCAATTAAATTTAATGCACCAAGAAATAAACCACAACAACAACATAAGAATTTAATGTTAGGTCAAAATTTTGAACAAACAAACAATAAAAGAAATAAATATGGCGCAACATGAATTGATATCCCCAGAAAAGGTTTTATGAAAACCATAGACAACCAAAAGATATGGCCCTCAAGGTAGATGTGTTGTTTAAGGCACACATTGTCTGCTGCGTTGCTAGGAGGCAGAAGACCCTACTGTAAAATAGCCCGGCTTCTTGCTCCAGGCAAAAATCAAAACTTAGTTTAGAAACTTCTGGAATTTTTGCACTGTTTTACTCAATGACTTTAATATTTTGGTATTTATATACCTGACTTTCTCTCTAAGATCCCTTCTTTTGTAATCTATATATCTACATGTTTATATAGAGAGATTAGATAGATAGATGATAGATAGATGGATCAAGATACCTTTCCAATGATATTTTATAAACTCTCCTACAAAAGAATAGCTCATCTTGCTCACGTTCAGTGTCCACCTCCAATAATTCTTGGATAAAGCTTCCAAAATGTTGTTTTGCTTTAAAGACAATTTCTTCATGTTTTTCTTTTTAAATGTTTACGTGCTGTGGCATTTATCCAAAGAAAAATGAAGCAAGAGAACTTTGGGGGTCTAATGTGGCCTCCCTTGATCTTGTGTTCAAAATCTAGGTCATGGCCAGGGCCTGATCCATGCTAAAAGTTAGTCTCGTTCCAGGGAAACACAGTACCAGGTCCTGAAAGCCTTTTGTGGACAAAGAAAGGGGCCTGTAAATTATGTCGCCCGGAGAGCAATCCACTATGTCATTAAAGGAAAAATCCAAGTGGATTATTAGCTTTTTTCTCTTCAAATCACTCTGTAGATATCTTAAGTGCTTGGCAAACTTTGTTCTCTCTCTGGTTGTCAGATAGGTTATCTCTCATTTAACTAATGAAGGATCAGACATTGTGAAGTTAACTGATGAGCTGAAGCTCCCATGAAACTAAATCAAGAGGCTACTGACATCAGGATCTTCCTATTATTGCGAATGCCATTTCTTACCTTTTGGAACAGAGAATGACAGGTTAGGTAATGTTACCAGTCCAGTTAATTTCTCTGCAACACATTGCTCACCGTGCAAAATTTTCAAGCATACTCCAAAACAGAGGCAATATGCATGTTCACTAAATTTTTTAATGCAAACATAGACTCTAGGATATATTTTAACTGGCATGGAAATGAAAAGCTAGTGTGCTTTTACTACCAAATGTGACTAATTCACTCACATCATCTGAAATTTGTGTGGCAAATTGACTCATGGGGTAACCATAAAAAATAGTGTCCATATAACAAAAAGTGGGTCAATGTTTAAATTTCAGCTATATGTCGATCTCTTTGAGAAATAAATGAGAAGGCTCTGTTTTTATTGAAAATTAGACTCATATATAGAGTAAAAATATGATTTTCAAAACCACAGCATTTATGCTTATCTAGAACTTTCAAAGATATATTCCCAACCATTCATCTTAGAGATGGGCCTCAGGGAGGAGAAAGGGTTGTACTAGTTACCTTGTGAGCTCTCTTCCAACTGTAATACCCAATTGGTCACTACTTCTTCCCAGTTCCTCTGCTTCCCATCTGATGCTTTATGGTCCTTATTTCATACTGTGAATATTGGTAGACAGTTGTATAATGTGTAAGCCACATTATTGTATTGGAGTGGATTGTTGGTTGAGAAGACCAAGAAAATCCTAGAAATCTAGAACATGGCTCAAGTACTTTTGCTTTGTTTTATTTTGTTTTGTTTTTTAAAAAAAGATAATCAAGGGCTAGTCCAAGGAAACAGCTATGGTGCCGTGGTGCCTGGGTGACAGTGAGGTGAAGCCCAGATGACTGTGTGATGGCCTTGGATGGGGCAAGTGCCCACACCTAGTCTTCCACTCGGTCTTGGGTGGGCCCTCACAATTCCAGCTCCATTTACACTGGTAGGTCTTATTCACCACAGATGAAGCCAAGATTTTGACTTTTTTGGCCCTATATGAAGGGGTGGAGCAACTAGGCTTAGCCAGGAATATGGTGTAGAGGGGGATGAGAATAGCAGAAGACTTTGCTTTAGGAGCTGACTGGGAGTCCTCACAAAATGTAACATGCCAGATGAGAACTTAGAAGCCCAAAGGACTAAAGGTCCCTTGATTTAACCATCATTAATGCAGCACCATGCTGAGCATTGAAGAAAACCAAGCAAGGTCATATATTCTGATCACATGTCTTTACCTGTCAAAGCTGCCTCATGTAATAAACTTATTCAGAGTGGATTTCATCACAGCCTCAGACTCTTTGAGGAGTGTTCAGTCAGGAGCTCATCTCTGTTTAGCTCCCCAGAACTGTCTATCCCTTTCACCTCTATGTTCCAGAAATACTGAACTTATGATTGCTATCTAAACCCTCAATGCACTCTCTATCTACGTCTCTGCACTTTTCTTTCTCACTAGAATTATCTTCCCACTATCTCTTTCCTGCAACTCCTTTGACTCTCTCCTTTGATACCTAGGAATCTTTCTCTTTTCCTTCAGCTCCATCCCACATTGGCTGGGTCCCCTCATTTGTGCTCCCATAGCACCCTACGCTTCTCTTATCAGAGCTTTCAATTACGCTTTGCTTTGCTGTCTCCTCCTCTAGACTCTAAGCTCCTTGACGGCGGTGTTCACCCTTAAATTCCTGTTATTTCATAACCTAGCACCAGCATAGGCTCTGGCCACAGTGTCCAAAGGTCAACTGTATTTCAATGTAATTGGTTTCCTTTGTAATTCTGTGTAATTTTTTGAATGCTTTAAAACGCATTATTCTGAGGAGGCATCCCTAAGTCCATAGGCTCCTGAAGGAATTCGTGGCATAAAAAAAAAATTAAGAACATCTCCTAGATACTCAATAAACATATGATGAAAAATTAGTTGGACAAATTAATGAATGTCTGAATTAAATGAAAGAACAGTTTCCCACCATTCAGCAAAGAAAAGAGGCTTCACTCCAGTTCTGACAGCCATAAGAGCCTGTTCCTCATAAACATGAATTTATTCCATAAGGTAGAGGCGTGTAGTTGCAGAAAAGGTTCAAAGTTTCTTGGATACCTAGTACATCTGTGGCATGCTCTGAAGTCCTACTTTCCCACCAGTCCCCTCCCCTTTCTTCCATGCTAGCAAAGCCTGCTTCCTATATAGTACAAAACCACTCAATACCTCTTTGTGGCTAGTCATGGCCAGTTGGCTCAGTCTTGGCCCATAAGATGTAAGTGGAAATCTTCTAGAAAAATACATCCTTCCCTGACAAACAGACTGATCTTGGAGAGAAGCTTTCTTATCACCCTGCCTTGGAGCACAGTTTTGCAAAGGTGCAAAGGCTAGAAGTATGGTGGCCATCTCATGTCCAAGATCTAATAAGTCAGAGGGTGAACATGCTGAGAATGACAAATAGAAATGGAGGAAGAACCTGGGTTCTCAGTAATATGATTCAGTCCATGGGTCATTTGTGCAACCCCCTATCCCAAAGAACCTTATATGTGAGACCATTAAATATCTTTATTATTTAGCCCATTCTTTGGTGGGTAGTCTATTACTCAATGTCTTTCCCTCTAATATAGCAACACAACCCTGTGACAAATTTGCCCTCCATGAGGATCAGGGCTACAGTCCTAAATTGGCTAAGGAAGCTGCTCCCTGTTTTCAATTATCAGTTAACATTTTCTTTTACGAAGTTCAGATTCATGACATAATTATTTCACTCCTACAATATACCACATAGGAAAGAGAAGTGTTGTCTCTGTATTGGGGAAATTATTTCTCCATGACTAGCAGACCTTCCTAAAGAATGTCTATATGTCTAACTCTCCTGAGCCCTGACCTAATATGCCAGGCCTGGATTGAAGCAGTATACATAAAAGGTTGAGGTCCAATCTGGAATGAGAGGCTTCTAGCATTCATACCTAGCCTCCATGCCTCACTCTCCCCAACCCAGCTGATCCCCTGACATGCTTCCAAGCCTCGTTCTCTTTCTAATTCTCTTTGATGATTAGCAAACCTCCCCATTGGACCATAGCTTCTTTTAAATCAAGAGTAATATCTCAGGAATTGTTGTATCCTCCTTCATTATCTAAGCAGAGTATCAATAAATGCCTTATTTGGTAATCTATACTAATAAAAGTGTAATATGCTAATTAGGGTGGATGTCCATTCAGACAAAGTCACAGCGGCTGCGAGGCCTGGGGCTCAGAAAGCCTTGAGCCCCAGCAGCTGTGAGGCCCCGGGTTCACAGCAGCCATGGGCTCAGGCAGCTGCGAGGCCTGGGGCTCAGGTAACTGTGAGCCCCAGCGGCTGTGAGGCCTAGGGCTCAGGCCTCACAGCCACTGCGACCAGCAGTGACAGCAGCAGTGGGGTGATGGGGGCAGTACCTTCCCTTGATCGGTCCTGTGACCACCCACAAAGGACATCCCCTGAGGGCTCCCGGACTGTGAGAAGGAGCAGGCTGGGCTGAGGGACGCCTCCCCTGCCCCCACCCCAGTGCACAAATTTTTGTGCACTGGGCCTCTAGAACTTTATAAAAGGCTCAGGATTATTTGTAAGAGTTGAGAGTATATAAATAGTCCCTGGAGAGAAAGTATATGCATGAAATGATACTTATTATTCTAAGCAGCATGCACTATAACAGCTGCATGAAGGAGAAAGTCAAGGTCAGGTGGCTCTGAGGTGGTAAAGAGAGGCATGTCAAACCAATCTTGAAAGTGAATAAGACTTACACAAAAAGAGGAATAGAAGGCCATGCCAGACAGAATATATGGTGTAAGCAATGACAGAGGCTTTGGGGAAAGACAGACTGTTTGGGGAAAGTGAAGGATCAATGTGGAGAAATTAGGGATAAAATGGGAGAGGTAGTTTGATGTTAGTAGAGGGTCTTTATTGCCAAGCTCAGGAATTTGGACTTATAGAAAATAGGCAGCTATTGAAAGTTGTAGAGAGTTATAAGTATGTATCTTGCAAATACCAGTTGTTATACTTCTTATTGTGAAAACAGAGTCACTGGTTGGTAACAATGCCAAACATTATATAATCAGTCAAGAGATTATTAGCTAGTGGAATAACCTGAGCCAAAGTTTCCATCTTATTGGTAAATAGATTACACAAAACAGACTCAATCTATCTTTGAACTTCTGCTTCCTGCTAATGTTCATACTTGATTTGAAGGAAAATATTTCCATTACATTCCCAGAGACAGAAATTAAAATTGTAGTCACTCTTTTATCCTTCATTCTGACCTCAAGGGCAGAGGTCTGTAATAATACTACACCTCATTTCACAGTACATCATCTCATCATTCCCGCAGACCCTTTTCTGATTTCATGATTTTCTCCCCTCACCTCAGAATCCTCATCGCCATTCCTCTCACCCCCACATAGGCATTCTAATGTTTTTGATATGTGCATGTTTCTTTGCATATTTCTTGTTTTTTGTATTCAACAAATTTTAATTTGTTTTGCAAACTTTGGCAATGGTATTGTGCTTTAAATCTCATTCATTCTTACCTTGTCACCTATAATTTTGCTTTTAAAATGAATCCGTATGGCGCATGCACAGACATCTAAGATATAACCTGCACTTGCTGCATAGTATTCCGTAGAATGTGACCACCTAACTGATTTATCCACTGTCCCAGTGAAGGACACCAATGTTAATTCCCAATCCAGTTACCTCAAACAATGCTAAAAAGACATACTCATACACAGTCCATTTGTGAAAATTCCTCCGGGACATGTGTTCAGAAGTGGGCTTGCAGAAGTAGGGTGACAATATAATTTATCACCTTTCTTAAGAGGAACATTTGGGAAGTGAAAAGGGGCATCCAGCTTTCTAATTTTGACATTCTGATGTGTCTGAATTGGTCTATATTGTTCTGATCACAGTGAACTTGAACACCCTTCTGACACCAGTTCATCATTTGAGTTTCTTCTACTATGAATTTCCTCTTCACACTCTTTGTACTTTTTTTATGTGGTTTCGTGTCTTTTCTGATCATGTTTCAGGGGTTCTTTGCGTATTCTAAGTCACTATTTTTTCAGAGTCAGTTTTAAGCATTTCATATATCTTCTCCCAGTCTGTCATTTGTCCATTAATGTTGTTGATGAAGCTTAATGTATATGGTTGTCAATGTCACCATTTTCTCTTTAAAAATAAAAAGATACTATTACCCTTTCCTGGTTCTGGCTGACTCTCTGGCTCTTTGCATATTCTCTACAAAACAATGGTAAGATCTATAGTGATTTTATCCAAGTCACTGCCATACCTCATGACAGTGGTTCTTAAATTCCAGTGTGCATCCAAACCACACAGGGTGAGGTCCAGACTCAGCAACTTTAACAAGCTATTCAGGGAGGCTGATGCCAAGTCCAAGGGCTACATGTGAAGAAACCTAAGATAGAAGGCTCAGGGCCTGCAGAATGAGATAATGGAGCTGAAAGGGACCTTGAAGGTCACCTAGTCCAAAGCCCTCATGATAGAGCTGCAACATTCCAACTCATACCTTGAGCAAGGAAACACATACCTTGAGCAAGGGGCCAAGGCACAGGCCACCTGCCTGATCCCAGGTGGGGCTCTTGTTTACACCCAGCAGGCCGTGAAAGTCTCAGTGATCCCTTACTGCCATCCCCCAACCAGGCCTCCCCCTTCCAGTTCACACACTGCATAGAGAGTCCTGCTTTTGTTTCACAGTTGACTCCTTACCCCAGGCTTGGAGTGGTAAAGGCTGAAATACTTTCATTGTAAGATGTCATTATCATTATAACCACATTATAACCACATATCATTATAACCACATAACATTTTCAAAGCAAAGCGGAAGACCAGGGACCCCACTTTGCCATAGGTAACATCCCTGAACAGAGCCCGCCATAGCTCCCGAGTCCAGTGCAAACAACACTCGGCTCCGTGGCTTCCCCGCTTCATATCCACATGACGCAAAACACATGGGACAAATTTATGTCACTGCAATTTGCCTGGCAGCCTGCATTTAAATCACCAAGGTTTGCAGTTACACATTTTAGGGCGTCGTTTGCAATCCTGCAGCCAAGAGCTCTGGAGGAACAAGCTCGAAGGATCGTTAGCCAGCGGATGTGATGGGCTCTCCTAGCAGAACTAATTAGTATGCTGCGCCGTATCTGCATATCTCTCAAGTAGACATTGTTTGTGTCTCTCCTCAGTGACAGGGGAGATTGTTCAGTAGGACACCTTACCTTTTAATATGCAGGGTTTGTTAGAAGAACAGCTCAATTCATATTTCCCCTGGTCTGATGGTAGTGAACAGCAGTGGCAATATTAATCTGTAGTAACCTGTCAGTGAACTCTGCAGCTAATATGATGTAGTTATGATTTTACCATCAATCAGGCCTGAACAGGCTCTGGGCAATCCTTACAGCACGGCCTCAAAAAATCTAATTGTGCAAAAGCTTCATTGGTTTCCAACATTTCTTTTTTATCTGTCACAGGCTTTAGGCCTAGTACACAACCTTTTATTATTGGCCTTATTGCATTAGCTTGTCGGACAAAAAGAAAAGGCTAAAGCAGAGGCTCCCCCTGCATTCCATCATTTGTTTGCATGCAGGATTTTATTTGACAGTCTCGTATTGTTTTAGATGGAGATAAAAATTATTAGGACATATGGCATCACATGAACTTTTGACCTGCCAATTGGCAGTGTGTCCTAAAAAACTAGAGGCATTTAAAAATTCTGCTCTATCTATGGAGACAGAGATGCTACATGGACAAACAAATAAGGTCTCCCTGGGAAATGGCAATCTAGAGTCAACATAATCTTGCATGTTCTCCGTGACCAATTTTTATGCAGGGGAGGAATAATATCATTGGGAGATGGAACATTAGGAACTGAGATAATTTTTAGCTAAAATTAAGGTTGTCTATTTGTTATATGATAATAAAAAGCAACTCCCTTGCTCCAAGAACCTGCACACCCAGTGTGGGGTTCGTTCAGATGCAGAACATTCTCTGCGTGTCTGCGATGCTGTCAGATTCAGTGCCAATGAAAGCATGTATGGAAAACAGCAATTCACATCCAAGTAGCTCCTTGAGTCTACAGGGCTGGAAAGAACTATAAGATTTAAAACATATAAAAGTATTTAGGAAGATGAACTATTAACTTTATCTATTTAGGCATTTTAATCTTTTTCATCTTAAATGCAATCGGCCGTTTTGGAACTTGGAAATTGCTAATCGACGTGTTGGGCAAATGTTTCTATTTTAAAATATACACACTTAGAAATAACAGCGGGCCATAAAGCACATATTTATGTTTGTGATTTAATGTATCACAAACTTAGTGTTTTATTTCATTTAGCTTGACATAGAGGCCACACTATTTTTTTTGCAAGCATTATATAACTTTTACAACAGCTTTATGACTCAAGAAACACATATGGCAATAAATCAGATGTATATACAATGCTTAAATTTTTCAAATTTGTAATAACTTTCAATTTAAAAAAATAAGATCATATCCATTCCTTATACTGTTCTGACTCATTTAAAGGTTCAATTGAAAAATTCCTTTTCATTAATCAGGAAAAATCTGCATAGAATTATAGTGATTGTCTTTTGAAACACGGCCCCTTGCTTCAAAGGAAACATATTGTGCCTAAGGGCACATTAACAGCACAGCTGAGTGTTAACCCTTCACCAACCAGTGTGCACATTGTCCACCCCCGAATAAAAACATCCACACAAACCAAGGAAATGGCTGTGGCATCCTGCAATGAGCGTGCAGGAACGCGCCTTGGAACCAGAGAGGCGGCTGCCGAGGCAGAAAGACAAAGACAGGAAGTGAAAAGTGCTACAGCAGCGGTGGTGATTTCGAAAGTTCTCTGACTATCTTTCTATTATTTGTGAAATGTTCTTTAAAAAAAAAAAAAAAGTTGTCTCTAGGGAATTCTTTCTAAATATTCAAACCTCAGTGATCTTAAGGAAGACCACCTGAAAACATCTCAGCTTTGCCAGATTCTTAGAAATGTACAGCTCCTAATAAAAGCATTCCTTACAGCGTGGTTGGTACGCCACTAACACATTCTTTAGTCCCTTGTCAGTACAGGAAGATGTTTGCATTTGTCAGAGCAAGATTAGTTTCCAAGTATCATAGCTAAGATCAGGGAAGAGTGCTAAGTCCCATTGTGTTGTTATTAACAAGAAAAATATGACATAGGATGTTAACATAAGCAGGTTCAAAGTCTGAAAATGAGGAAAGACCTCCAAACTGGATAATTATCTCCAAATAGGAAATATGGACAGTCTAACCCAGACATGGCTGAATACCCACACTCTTTTTGAAGTGAAAAAGGCATCCACAGTGACACAGGCACTCTACAGTACGCGCAAATATTCACCTCACATGATGAGGACAGTGAAAGTTTCCTCCAAAAGCAAAAGGTGTAAGCAAGTGAGAAATGTTATTTCACCAACATTCTCCTTAGGTGAGTTGGGAAAAAGATACCTGAGTTCATCTTATTAATGTCTCAATCACAAATTGATAAAAATGTGTCTTTCAAAATGGGCAAAAGGTTTATAGAGGAGAATTGAAGGAGAAGAGGTGGGAGCAGAGGAACAGTGGAATTCCTCAAAAGAAGACTGATCATAGTGATTGATAAAGATATAGAGCTATGGGGGAGGAAGGGAGAAAGGCTTATAAAATTCACACATTGACTATAAATTTGATAATAAATATTAATATGAAAATGGATAATAAATGGTAGATAATAAATATTACTGTGCAAATTGTTTTTATTTTCAAAGACATGTAAATGTAAAATATACCTTTTTATGCTATCATCAGAGTTTTTTCTAGTAAAATGTCCATTAAAGTGCTTAGCAAACATATAATTTTGACCGGTTTTGTCCTCCTTGAGAATATTTTCTAGATCCCAGAGAATTCAATATAATTTCATATAATTCATGCATTTTTTAAACTATATTCCTGTTTGAGAGGTATGAAAAGCAATAATGACTCTGGCAATATTGCTGAATTGAGCTTGGAACGAACTGAGATGTCATGTAAAAGTCATAATGGCAAGATGTGTGAATGTCAGCAGCCAACAAGAGGGAAATACAATTATAAGTTGGTTAGAATATAAAAAATACTGATAAAAATACTAAGATTAATTTCAAAATTCTTAGAACATCAAGTAATGTATGAATCATTGAGGTCAGATTCCTATGGTATTTTGCAGCAAAAGAAAAAAAAGAGGGATTGAACTAAAGTCTTCTAATACAATCATGCTTACTTATATATCTTTTTGGATAATTTTATGGCATCAGTACAAAAAGTTTAGCGCAAGTCTATGGATCAAATGAAATATATGCTGTGGGTCAACTGAAGCATTTGGTCTAAACATATTAAACTGCCATTTTGTAGGTCAAAGTTGGTTGAATTTTAGGCATCGTGTGACTTGGGTATTGTAATATATGGTGTAATGTAGGCAATTTAGGATATTTTTGAGGTCAAATGCGCATGTGTGGATTCCATCTCAGTTCTTCACTTGACTGGCTGTGAACCGTAGGCAGGTTACCAAATTACATGCTTTCGCCTGCCCTGCATTGTCCCCACCTAGATAATGGCCATTGTGGTGTCTGTCTTGGGGGCCCTGTGTGAATAGGATGAGTAACCTGTGTGAAGTGCCTTACACGGGGCTTTGCTCCCACATGAAACAGTGGTTCCCCATGTGCTTATTTTAAAGTTGATAGTTTAGAACTCAGAAAGGAGGGATCCTTTTCTGGGATCTACTGACCCTTCTAAGATGCCCATGATGTTGAGCGTTCTGGGCTTCTGGTCACCTTCCAGAAAAGCCACACCTAACACAAGCCAGCTGGTACAGGTGAGGGCATCTCACCAGACCATCTGCTCTGAATCAATGTCAGCTTCATCTTTGAAAAATATCCCAAATCTTGTTTCCACATCTCACTCTGCCATGGACAATAGAATTTAAAATAACCAGGAAGACACGGAGAATAAGTCTTTGAAATTTAATAGTTATTAAATTGGGAAATGGGATGGGTGGGGAGCTTATGGCATGCCTCTCACACTTCATGAGCAATTTAATAACTCCTGAGGCCTGAGGTATTATTCCCATTGACCTTACATATTTGGGTTAATTTCCTTCAGGGTAAGTGTTTTTATACCCCAGCCAGCCAGCAAAGTATGTGCTTAGCAAACTCTGGAAGGCAGCAGTGGGTGTGTTCTTCTCAGTGGAGTCCTTGACTCAAACAACCATTCTGTTTTTCTCAAATAAGCCTGCAGAGTGCACTCACTGCCTATACGCTTTCTGGCTAAAGAACATAGAGCCCTGGGAATAAATCTCACAGTGAACTTGAGGCTGCCGCATGTGATTTCCATGTATTATATGGGAGCTCTCACTGCAACTTAGCGATGAGGAAACAAGTTCAGCCTTATCAAAGGCATACCACTGTGTAGGAAGAAATTTCAGAATCTAACTTCTCAGCCAATACATTCTGGTACTTCTGAAAATCAGGAACAGCTTAAGAATGGGTGTGTTATAGAGACTTTTAAATTTCCTTTTGAGTAGAATTTTCACATCAGGTAATCAGTTACAGATGGATTCTATTTCCTCATTACATCCCCCAGCCCACTCCCATCATCCTTAAAATAAGTTTAAATCACCCAGCCTTCATAAGTGACTAAAAGAGTGGTCTTTCTTGTCCTATGTGATTCTCACTGTTTCACCATTAGAAGGAACTCTTTCAATCAACTGATGCACTATTTGCAATCTTAGCTCTTTCTTTCCAATCCTTGCCACTGGGAATCTTTCAACTTCAGCAACAGTTCCCCTACCACAGGTTTTTCTGGTGTTAAAAATATTGGACTTGGAGCACTTGCACCTTTAGAATCTATGCAAAGCCAGGTTCCCCGGCACAAATCAATATTCTGCATTAGAGAAATGCAGGAATGAGCCAATAGAATTAGCAGAGTAATTTACTGTGCCTCAGCTACAGCTGGCAGGGGCCGCAGAGGGACGCTAACAGATGTTTGTTTGCTAATGGTGGCTTCCTGATGCAGTCAGAGCCTAATGCCGCATACCTCTGCTAGCCAGTCTGTCCAGCTTAATAAAACAGATCAGGGAAATTTGGATTTCCAAGGTGTGTAATGCCAAGTGATTTCTTCTTCTACTATTCATTGTAATGTTCTATGTTTTTCATGATTATAACAGAGAATGATACTGTATGACATTTTAGATTCATTGTAGTGAAAAGAGGAAAGAATTTTGATGTGGACAAATCAGAAATTGTTATTGGGGTCATAATTTTCCATAATTATAGGAAATTCCTATAATTCAAGTGTTCAGGAAATCATGGCCAATGACACCCCACTGCAAGATTGGTAGACACAAAATGAAATGGCTGCAAAAAGCACTTGGAAGAACATGTGGTTTTCCTTTGTTTCCTTGGCAATGTAGTAATTTACAGAAATTTTATTTTTTTTATAAAAACAATAAGAAACTTGTAACAATAAAACATAGAGTCAAGGAAAAGCTTGTTTCCTTTGGATTAACCTCCATCCTTGCTTGTATGTGCAACCTCCTGGGAGGAAATGGAGACTTCCAGGGTAATAACGCCCTCTCTTGCAAGGTCATCGAGGAGATCAATAACACACAGAAAGGCTTGGTATCCACTTTTGTTTCTCCTCTTTAGGATCTAATCTGTTACATTGGGATTTTTATCTATCAACAAGTATGCATCCATGATACATTTTCTGTAGTTGACCATAGCAAGATTCTGAGTCAGGTTCCTAGGGGAGATAGTCTCACAAATGAGAGAATAATCTATATATATAAAAAGCCAGCAACTGGAACACCATAACAACTGGAACAACTGGTTGCTATGACACCCACTGCAGCCAGCAAATCTGCCTGATAGGGGGGTGGGGCCAGCTGGCCAACTTCCCAGGCCTCTCGTCCCAGCCAGCCCCACCCCTGATTGGACTATCCCACCCTAATTAAGGATGGGGAAGCTGTCTAACACCCTCTTGGCCCTTACCCCAGGTTGGCACTGCCCCCAATCGGCCTGCCCCACCCCTATCAGCCTGCAGCCCCTCCCCCTGGCTGGCCCTTCCCCTGAGAGCACCCCCACCTCAATAGAGGCAGGGCCAGCCATCCAACCCACCCCCTATGTCCTTCCCCCCCAGCTGGCCCTGCCTCTGATCCCCCATCCCCACCTCAATCTGGGCAGGACCTGCTGGCCAATTGCCCGAGGCCCCTCCCCCCAGCCAGCCTGGCCCTGATCAAACCCCATTTGGGGCGGCCTGGCTGGCCAACCTCCTTGCCATCTCTTCCTCCCGACAGGCCTGGCCCCAATCAGCCCCAGCTGGGTCTCTAGTAAATCTATAAACAACAATACAGAGGGATTGGCACAAACTTTTGGAGATAAGGTCAGGGGAGGGTGTAGGAAAGATGATAAGATGAAACACTAGAAAAAGAGTGTCCCTTCAGCTTGGAATCTTGGTAGGACTTACAAGCCAGAGATGTGGAGGAGTCGCATTCAAGGTGAGTAAAATGGCAGGGCAGAGGCATAGATTTCGTGAAGAATAACATTATTGTATTCAGAGGACAGATAGCAGTCACTTGGGCTGGACATGGAATATTGGTGGGGAAAGTCTGGATGGAAAGAGTCTATAAAGCTTGGAGCAATTTGACTGCCAAGTTCAGCCATGTGGACTTTATGTGGTACACCACTGGGCACTACTGACAGGCTTTCAGCATGATCTGCCCAATCAGTTCAGTGACTCAAGAAGGTCATTGGTCATCAGCGTGTAGGCTAAATTCGCAAGTACGGATTAGCAGCAAGTTAGGGGGAAATGGAGATATGAACTAAAGTAGTAACATGGGAATGAAATAGAAACAAAAGTGAGACTTAAATGCTAAAGGGCAAGGAAATGCAGAACTTCCCAAATGACTGAATGATGTTGGTGGGAGAGTGGTGGTTTAAAAGAGAGGAAGGGCCAGTGGCAACTGAATTTTCAAGACTTGGAAACTGAGTACCATTCTGTTAAAGGGACTAATTTGGAGACAGCTGAGAACTTCAGCATATCAAGTGCTTTTCATGTACAACTTTATCTTCTGCTTACCATTTTCACTTCTCACTTTACTTCTGAGGAAACTGAGACTCCGATAATAACCAACTTGCCTGCAGATGGCATGTGGAACAGTGAGGATTTGAACTCAGCTCTGTCTAACTCCCATATCCTGTTCTGGAGGTTGTCTAACTGCTTTGAAGAACTCTAAAGATTCTCAGAAGCTCCTTGGGATATTCTGGGATAGAGGCAGGAGTTTAAAGAAGTTTGGGCTCCTGGGATCCCTCCTGGCTTCCATCTGGTTTAAGTTTTCTTTTGAAAAGTGAGTTCTTCTACTAGCAAAACCAGCAGGTGCTACTCTGTCTTAAAAGAAGAGGAAGGCTTGGTTTGTGGCATGCTGAATTTGAGGAGCAAATGGGGCAGGTGGAGTTGTCTAAAGTTCAATGTTGATTGATCTTAGGGATGAATGCACAAGTTCAGGAGCATGTGTACAGAGGAGCTCAGTGATAGAGTTTGCCTAGTTCCATGCCAGAATTAGCATTCTGTTGTTTCAACTATTAGTAATCACATTCAACTGTCATATACTGGAATGGCTCTGAGCTCACATTTGCCCTGTAATGCTGTACACCACTCTCCTGAGTGCCTACACACCTCTGCTCCATCAGTTGGATGTCCAACCTTTCAAGAACACTTGGGTATATTCCCAAATCTGTTTTTTGCCTGTTGCTTTTGTTTTGTAATTCATAATTTTATTGAATAGCTAGAGACCCAGTGCACAGATTCGTACACTGGTGGGGTCCCTCAGCTTGGTGTGCAGGGATGGGGCCAAAACCAGCTCTCTGACATCCCCTGAGGGGTCTCAGATTGCAAGAGGGTGGTTCTCAGGTGACACACCCCAGAATCAGGCTCCCTCCTCTCCAAGTGCATCACCAGAGTACTGCAGCTGCCAAGTCACTGCAGCTCAGCAGCTCCTGTATTGAAGGTCTGCCCTCTGGTGGTCAGTGCGCATCACAGCTATTGGTTGGACAGTCTGCCAGTTGCTCAGGCTTTTATATATACAGATGTGTAAACTAAGACAATATGAATACAAAGGAAATAAACTTTTCCCTCGAAAACTAAGTTAAAATATTTGGAAAGAATAGGCAAGTGATTTTGCCTTCTTTGGAATGAGACTGTTATAAACTGCTGGGGAAACCATAACAATCTAGAGAGATTCTGGGCTCAGATTGCATTGCTAGTGTCTTCAAATTCTTACAACGCTAAGAAACTGAAACAACAGTTGCAGATGATGCATTATGGCTGCAGATTATACAAGAACTCCAAGCATCAGACCTTGGCCCTACATCAAAGAGTGGGAGATTAATACACACTTATTTTTAAGTGAAAATAACATGTTATATGGGCTTGTATGTATCTCTTTTCATGATGCCTCATTGTAAACAACTTTTTATTCACCTACAACTACTCGTCCTGACCATGTCAGTTAAGAATCCAACATGTATTTCTAGTCCCAGAACAGAAAGAGGATTATTACTACTTGAGCACAGCTCAGTCACTTGACTCTTTCAATTTGGAGGTCAAGTCCACTAGGAAATTTGTCAAGGAACAAAATACTCTTGAGTGGGGTTAAGCTTCCTAGAAATCATAAATGCAAGAAGGGGACAGGGAATGAGAACTGAGGTGTTAAGTGACTTAATTATGATTTCCACGTAGAAAATTATGTGGGAAGAAATTTCTTCTTCCTTTAAATGCATGTAAGCTTACTGATTACTAATAGGCACAATCCTGCCAGTTTCTTGGTGATATGAAATGGTGTTCAAGCCCGTGCTAGCCGGGAATGGACCACTGTGAAGGCATTTTTAACTGTGTGTGCAAGGCCGGCTTTTACTTTGCTGCCCTGGAGAAATACGAGGAGCTGGAGCAAGTGGGAGAGGCCGCTGCTCCCAGCAGCTGCTGCATGGTGACCCGGAAGCCCTGAGGTTCAGCACCAGCCATGAGGCCTGTGTCTCTAATTGGCATTGCAGCCAGTTGGGACTCCTCTCTTTGTGTGCCCTGGACTGCCAGAGTCAGAGAGAGGGGGGAGAAGGGAGAATATGTGTGTGTGGTGAGTGATCACCTGCTTCCCTTCTCTTGTTGCCATGGGTAACGGAGCTCAGAGCTGGAGAGTGGGGCCAAGCACTCCGGGTGGAAATAACTGCGTCAGCCTCTGAAAAAAAAAGAAAGAAAGAAAGAAATTAGAAATCAGGAGCAGGGAAGCAATGGGAAAAAGCACAAAAAAGCAACATCCCAGGGCGGCCTGACGGTGAGCGAGGAAGCCAGGCAGCTGAAGGGAGAGCAGCTCTTCATAAATCTACCTCCCCTCACATGTTGGTCCAAACAGTGGTGATGAGAAAAGAGCACATGCAATTCTCCACAGCAGCCTGTGCTCTGCCCACTTGGGCCTTAGCACAGGTCTAGCATCCACCTTGAAGAAAGACAAAGTCTGCTAAGAGTCAAGTCGACCGCTGTCAGGGAGCCACGCTAAGCGTAGCATTACGAGGTACCAGGCGCTGAGTGAGAGGATACCAGCAGGAAGGAGGCTGTGACCTTGAGGAGGCCACCATTGAATTCGGCAGCTTAAGTCTGTAAAGCAGGCTTGTTGTGAACCCTGCACCCAAATACTCATTACTCTTCTTATTTGGTGGCCCATCAGGGAAAATGATGTGTTTCCCCTCTTTCCTGTGGCTTTTATTTTGTGTAAAATGTCATAGACGTTAGGAGTACAGGGGGCTTTTCAACAAGTCCAATCCCCTAATTTTGCAGCTGAAAAATCAGGCCCAGAGTGGTTAAGTGCCTGGACCAAGATAATCTAGTGTTTGTTTATTGGGAGGATTTTTGTTTGCTTTGTTTTTGAGGCTTTTAAAGTGTTTGGTCTTGGTTTCATTTGCTTGCTTGCTTTTCGGTGAGGGAGAAAAATGGAGGGAAATACCTGAATGCTGCAGTGAATATTTACTTGTATCAGTCTCAGAGTGCAGGGCCAGGAGGTGAGAAGCCCACATTTCTTCAAACTGAACTATCTAGAAAAGACATAACTAAGATCCTGCTTTGCTGGTAGGGACGCCCACCCCTCTGCATGTGAGGTCAAGGGCTGCTTCCCACCCACATTGCTTGGTCCAAGTCCCACGGATAGCAGGTCATTGGAGGGATGTTAGGAGGGACATGGTTGTAAGGTGTGATCTACAGGCCTTTCTAATTCGGCCCATGACTCCCCTGTGATCTTCCAGGAGCACAATGTCTTCCTGCTGTGACACCCCTTCTCCCCCCCTTAACCCCAATCAGACGAGATGAGTCCTCAGGTTCTTTCAGTGCCTGCTAACTGTGGCACTTCTCCTTCCTGAAGAAGACTGACTTCTCTGGTTACCAGTGGCTGTTAGCAGAAAAGAGATTCCGTGAGAGGTTGTGGCTAATCTGAGTGCCGAAAGAGAACTAGTTTCTGATGCCATGTTATTGACTAGCTGTTTGCCATTTCCCTTCCCTGCCCCATATTCCACTGGATAAATCCCATGAGATGGACAATCTCCTTTTAGCTTCCAGTCTATTTTGCCACCTCAAGAATTTAGTCTCTCACATTAAAGCATACTACTTTGAAATAAGGATAAATAATGGTGGCAGCTTGCCTGTAGGACCCTTTTAGAGGAGACTGATGTGGGAAGTGGGGCCATTGTGACCCTTCACAGCTCTCCTCTTTCTTCTAAGCTCTCATGGACACAGGAGGGGATTTTTTTTTTAAACTTATTTTATTGATTTTTTTTTACAGAGAGGAAAGGAGAGGGATAGAGAGTTAGAAACATCGATGAGAGAGAAATACTGATCAGCTGCCTCCTGCACACCTCCCACAGGGGATGTGCCCACAACCAAGGTACATGCCCTTGACCGGAATTGAACCTGGGACCTTTCAGTCTGCAGGCCGATGCTCTAGCCACTGAGCCAAACCGGTTAGGGCTCAAGGAGGGGATCTTAGTCCAGGTTTTTTAAAGGGCAAGTAAACTGTTCCACAGTCTCTGTGAACTTTTCTCAGGAAGCATTGAGAGCTCTGGATGCTGGGAACACAGAGGGAGTTGTAGGCTGTGTCTTGGAATGCAGGCTGTCCCAGAAACCCTGGGAAACAGGTGTCCAGGTTCATATCCCATCCAAAGTACCACAGCTATTCCAAGGGCTTTAGAAGGGAGTTGAACTTCTCTCTTCTAAAGAAATTAATCCAGTGCCTAAGTCCTGCTTGTTCTTAATGGCTGGATATCCTTGAGGTGGATTCCTCGGCAACATCCTTTGATCTCAGCTAACCCTCTGGGGGCTGCACATTCTCTCAGTAATCAAAATCCATAGATCTTTTTTCTTCCTCCGGAGGTCATCTATTCTCCATGAGTTTTTCAAAACCATTTTACCATGTCCTTCTCCATTTCACTTCACTCTCTCCCTCCCTTCTTTTTCTAACTCTCTTTTATTTACCTGTCATGTTAATTCCCACACAGAAATGACAAATTATTGGAGTTTTGGGATTCAAAACACATCAACAAGAAATGTTTACAGAGCACCTACTGTGTGACCAGGGCCTGGGATATAATTGCAAATATAGCAGATGTGCTTCCTATCCTCATCATGCTTGTTCATCTCAAGCGTTAGAAAAGTCTAAGAAAGTGAAATGTCAGTGGGGAAGGAGGAGAGTGGGGTATGTGCAAAGGTAAAAGCAGACAAAATGCCCCAAGTCAAGAGAGCACAGAATGTGTGAGAAGCAGGAGTTGAGTAAGCTAGAACATAGAGAGCAAAGGAGGGATATGGTGAGAGACAATATGGTGGGAGGAGGAAGGTAGAAATCAAGTCATAGAAACCTTTACATCTTCTAAACCGCATCAAGGAATTAGTCTTCACCATTTTAACAATAAGAGCCACTGAATGTTATAAGCAGGGGATAGTGTAATCAGATCTGAATGGTAGAAATACGCATGCAAGATGGGAGCACTGGAATGTTCACAGGGAGACTGGTTAGGAAGAAAGGAGGTGGAGGTAATTATGATCTGGACAAGGGTAGTGGCAGTGAGGGTGGGAAAACCTAAGCAGATTAGAAACTTGTTTAGAAGTAGAACTGACTTTCCATAGCTATGTGGGCTGGTGTGTGAAAAGAGCATGGGCTGCTCTGAGAGATCATATTAACTATGGAATAGGAATGCAAGCTCAGATGTCAATCACTGTGCCTGCCTAGTCACAGCCTGTGCTGAATTGACAGATCTAGAGGAGCTTGTGTTAAGCAATGTAACGCTGCTTCACCTGGTTCCAGCCAATTAGAGTCCAGGTGAACACCTAACCCTAAGGCGGGTCACACATAGGGATGGCCAGCAACCAAGGATGGGGCCACGCCCGGCACTAACATCTGAATCAATTAAATTTGCTCTCCTGGGACTATGAACTATGAAAATGCCAAGAGAATGAGTCCATTGGTAATAAGAGCTGCAGTTTTAAAAGGATGGATTAAGGAGAGGGTGGGACAAGAGGGAACATGTACAAGCTAAAGTTATAAGGAAGGGAAAATTATGAATGACCAATAGAAGCCAGTCTGCAGAGAGGGTAGAGTGGAGCAGATGACAAAAGTAAGCAGATAAACCATAGAGGGTATCCCAGTGGCTGCTGGGAGCAACAGAGAGAGAGGTGGTTTCTAGAACTATCTCTGGCCCTGAGCATTTTCTAGTTCCAATGGTGTTCCACAAGCATCCTTACAATAAATCACTCCTATAATTTTAGAGTCTCTGCTCACTGCAACAAAACAGCACTACAAAACACTCACCTAATACTTTGCGCAGTGTCACATGCTTGTCCTGCACTTTTTGCTGCGAGTCTCCAGTGTGTTTCAGAGATGCTTGCCTACCCAGAATCCCTCCAGAGGAATCCCTTCATCCCTGATAAGTTTCCAAGGGCTGCCTTCGGCCACACTCAGTAGGTACATCAAAATCAGGAAGAATGTAAAACCTCATACCAGAGATCCTGCTTTATGGTGGAATTCTAAACCCATGGCATGTTTCAGTGGGTTGAAAATGTCTTTGAATGTGTGCTCCCATCTCCAGCACTATGATTAATTACTGGCGGTTGCTACTGGTTATGCTGCAGCTCTTAGCAAAAAAATGAGGAAAAAGTATTTGAGCTTTGACAGTCTCTATCTGACAAAGAGCCTCTTTAAAAAAAAGAAAAAAGAAGAAAACACAAAGCTGGATGTAATTTATAGCAAGCTTCTCTATTTCTGGGCAGCCTGGGCCCAGCCCGTATCCATCTTGAGATGAGCTATGAGGGAGGCAGGTGAGGCGTGCTGGTCCTCCTCACACACCAAGTTATCCTCATCATGCTCCATGCACATTTCTGAATTAGTTCCAGCTAGTTAGTGTCACTGCGGGACAATTTAGACTACCATTGCTCGAGTATTCAACATACTCTTTGATGATGAATTCCAAGAAAAGGTAAAATCCATTATTTACACACAGTAGGAAAATAAACCTTCTCCCCAGCCTCAGACATGAAGATCGAGAAAGCTTTTCATGTTAGACAGTTGGAAATTTCACATTCAAGTGGCTTTGTCAACTCTTTTAATCAATGTCCTTTAGAAAAACAAATTTAGCAATTCGGCTCCTTTATGCAGTAGGGGTGAAGTGTAACTAAGGATATTAGCTATCAGTTGTTCATGGTCTGTTAGCCGGCGCTGGCTGGTAATAAAGTGCAGCTAACTGGCAGCTGTGCCTTAAGGTGGCATCATAGAAAAAACATACAAAAAAAAAAAAAACACAAACAAAAAAAAACCCTTCAGATTAAAAAATGCAGGTAGGGAAGTTGTGAGAAAAGGGCATTCCTCTCCCCAGTGGATGGAAAGTGTTCCTATAACATAGTCACAATAGCGTTCAAGTCAATATAGCAGGTCGTTGATGTTCTCGGAGCTGCATTTCAACAGATGTGCAGATGTTGGAGGGGATGTGAACTGTGCTATGCCCACCTGTGGACCCAGGATCGGGAGGTGACGAGATCTCTGTTTTATAGAAGGACGCTGCAGGGCATCACTCAGTGGCCAGGGAGACTTCAGGTAGGTGGTCAATGCCACTGGACTGGGGGAAAGGGTTAGTAAAGGTGTTTCCCAAAGTGTGTTTCTAAGAATGGATTGGGTGTAACATATGAAAGTGGGCCAAGATCAAATTAATTGGGAAAATTATGGGTTCAATAAAGCTGAACAGGCCTGTGTGTGGCAGGCCTTCTCAGACTTTTAATAGGCTAATGAGTCTGTAAGAAGGGTGTGGTTTGCAATCTCCTCAATTTCTTTTTAGTGGGGGACCGTGGGAGGCTCTTCCAGAGCAGCTGGTCTCTCTGGAGGAAAGAGCTATGGGAAATGATTTGGGAGAGATTCTTGTCCTTTAGTTGTGACGTCTTACCCCAGACTCTTCCTCGCCTCACTGCACTCTGTTTTCAGCCTCACTCTTTGACCTTGACATTCTCTCAGTTGTCCCAGCAACGACATTGACTGGCTCTGACTGGGTTCTCCTAGATTATCCTCCTGGGCACACTTTTCTTAGCTCCTTAATTGATCCTTCCTTGCACAGGACCTCAGGGCCATGGGTGTCTGATAAGGCCCTGCGCAGCCCGCTGTGGTCCCTTCAGCAGGCGAACTTGAGTTGATTATTAAGTGGCCACGCTGAAAAGCCGGGCTTGGTCCCTGCCTTTCTCCAGCTCACTTCAGGGCTCCCGATGGAGACACATCCTGCCTGGCTTCCACCCTCTGTGGGGCCCTGAGGTGCCTAAAGGGCTTGCAGACTCCAGGAGGCTTTCAGGGAAAGAAGCAGAGATAAAGTTGCTCCCCACTCCTGAATATTTCCTTCCAAAAGGAGTCACCTCCCTCTAATTCCAATCCCTTCCGGTCTTGCATAAACAGAGCTAGCCTGGGGCAAACACTGAAGAAGGTGATTCCCTTCTTCAAACACCAGTTTCTTTTGCCCCACCCCACCCCCAGCCGCCCTCTTCTGAGTTTCTTCCTTCCTAACCATCACCTAACCTGTCTTCCCAGCACAACCTGCTCTTATTTTAGAGCAGTCCTTTACACCTAAGTATAATTTTAAGCCAGTTTTCTCTCTCTCTCTCTCTCTCTCTGGGGACATATTTTTTTAAATATTAGGTCATTAGGGAATGGAAGGAGTGGCCTCAGGAAAGAGGTTAGGAAGATGTATTTCCTGCATGCTAAAGAACAGATCGCGTCTGCAGAATGCTCATCCTGGCTCTGACAATAAATAGGGGAGAAAATTCAGGGATCAAATAATTCTGTGCCGCCGGCTAGACTCCCAGGTGGTGAGGGCAGACACGTAGATCTCTTATTTCTAACAAGTTATACCTGGAGCTAACCGCTCAGTGCAGTCCCGTGGGTATGCTTTCTACCAGGTGAACTTTCAACACCTTTTTAAAATAATGTTATGTCTTGCATTGCAAAGACAACAGCATTATTATTTGACTGTGCAATATGGGAGGGAGACAAGAAAGTGGCCAAAAGCTCTAATAGTTTGCCCTCTTAACATCCATGAGTCATTATCATTCAGACCTGGGAAGCCAACACCTACGGAACTTGAGAAGAAATGGCTGGTGGGAGCAACCGGGGCACCCAGGCCCTCTGCCTGACCAGGTAGAAAGCGAGGGGGCGAGTGAGGATGGTGAGTGTCTGAGCAAACAAGCAAGCAAACTAACTGGCTAGCTAAGAATAAGTAATTGATGAGTTAGGAAATATTTAATTCCCCCCAAAGTTGCAAAAAGACATTTGCTAACTAATATAAGTCTTTTCGGACCATTTAGTCTGAAGTGTCCACCAGCGCTGCCTGCCCACAAGAGAAACTCATTTCAGCAGCCTTCCTTGGCTCTAGCTTTTGCATGATATGAGACAGAATACTTAAGTTTAGTATCATCTCCTTTCTGAGTCCAGTTCTAGGGACTTTCTTAGTATGAAACTTTCTTTTATATTTTGATTTATTGAGTTTTTGAGAGAGAGAGAGAGAGAGAGAGAGAGAGAGAGAGAGAGAGAGAGAAACACACCACTTTGTTGTTCCACTTATTTATGCACTCATTGCTTGATTCTTATATGTGCCCTGAATGGGAATCGAACCCACAATCTTGGCATATCAGGACAACACTCTAGCCAACTGAGTGAGCTACCCAGCCAGTGCTTGAAACTTTCTTGATATGGAAATGAAGTTGCATATTAGGTGACTGGAATCCATTAGCCATCTTTGCTTGTAAGACTCACACACAAGTTCTTTTCACAGAGGCCTTCCTGGGCTACTCTATGTTAGTTTGTGCCTTCCACAAACACATGCACACACTTTCTCTTCCAATGCTGATTTCTCCCAGGTATTATTTTCTAATGCATTAAACACCCTGCTTTAATACTTTGCATATTTCTGTCTCCCTCATTCATCCCTGCATAATGTAAGACCATGAAGGCAGAGTTGTTTTACATGTTTTATTCCCTGTTATTTCCCTAGTACCTAGAACAGTGTCTGACACATAGTATATGCTCAATAAAAATAGGTTGATTGACTAAATCAATTTAGACTGTTAACCCTCTGGAAGTGACAGTCCTTTCCCTTAAAATGTGGAGTCTGTGTTATCTTTACACACTTAAACTTCATGACTGATTTTGGAAATATATTATGCCCGAAAGTAGGACACTACCAGTACTCATACTTAAAAGTAAATGCTATGTTTTGGTGGGTAGAAATATTTATTTCAAAGTCATTAAAAGTTATTTTTCTTTTGCATGTATAATAAATTATATCTGTGTCATGTTTTTTCTAATTTATACAGTATTTGAGTTAGTATCTTACTTGTCCTAGACTACCAAGCATTGCCTCTATTTTCAACTTTATCTAGTGAGTTTCCTGAAAGATAACTAAGAAATCTGCAGTGTTTAGACAGCTAACTGCTGAGAAGGAATGTGACTCTTGTAGGTCAAGGGACCTGCCGAGAATCACACAGCTGAAAAAGACAAGTTTAAATCAGGAATTCAACATCACCATTTCCTCACAAATGATATTTCTGGTCACCATCAATGTTGTATTAGAATGTACCATACATTTTCACATTGTTTATTAACAAATAAATATCATTAAATTTTTAAGATTAAAAGTGATTTCCTGAGGGAAGTCTGAGTAAAGACCCTAAATAGCATATTTACAAGAATCCATAGCTTCTGGAGTATCCATTTGGAGGTGGAAATTTATTTTAAGTCATATGAAGCATTTCCAATTAACTTTTATTACCTACTCAATAATTAGACACCTGTACCATCAAGAAACCCCTTTAATATCACATATAATAAAAGGATAATATGCAAATTGACCCTAAAGGCAGAATGACGGGGAATGACTGGTCGCTATTATGAGCACTGACCACCATGAGGCATACACTTGATGCAGGAACTGCCCCCTGGTGGTCACTGAGCTCTCACAGAGGGAGCTCCACTTAGCCACAAGCCAGGCTAACAGCTGCAAGCACAGCGTTGGTGGCAGCAGCCTCTCCCGCCTCCTCAGCAGTACTAAGGATGTCCAATGGCAGCTCCCTCCAGGGAGTGGGCCTAAGCTGTCAGTTGGACATCCCCTGAGGGCTCCTGAGCTGCCAGAGGGTGCAGGTTAGGCTGAAGGACCCCCATCCCGAGTGCTCAAATTTTTGTGCACCGGGCCTCTAGTTTGTAAAGAAAGCACTGAAAAGGACCTTGGCCATTGTCTTAGTTCATCTGAGCTGCTGTAACAAAAACACCACTGACGAAGTGGCTTACACAA
Source organism: Murina feae (assembly GCA_004026665.1). Lineage (NCBI taxonomy): Eukaryota > Metazoa > Chordata > Mammalia > Chiroptera > Vespertilionidae > Murina > Murina feae. The sequence goes on from PVJC01000399.1 coordinate 52,096, forward strand.
CAAACGTTTATTTCTCAGAGGACTGGAGGCTGGCATGTCCACGATCAAAGTGCCAGCAGATTTGATGAGGAACCAGCTTTGTCTTTGAGGCTCCAGGGAGCCTTGGCAATTGGAGAGTCTCAAGAGAAGACCCAACCTGGGAAACTGACAGCTGGTGCTGAGCTATGCACTTTTTTAGCACCTGTATTCCTTCATCATCCAGATCAACACCCAATATTTATTGAATTGAATCTGTGTCATATTTAAAACTGGACTTTGAGCAAACTTTACCTGGTATGTTAGAAGACAAGACATCAGATGAATAACCTACCAAATGAGAGAAGATATTTGTCAATGATACTATCTGATAAAGGGTTAATATCCAAATATATATATAAAGAACTCCTACAACTTAATACCAAAAAAATAATTAAAAATCCATTTAAAAAATGGGCCGAGGACCTAAGCAGACATTTCTCCTAAAGAAGACATACAGTTGGCAAATAAACATATAAAAAGATGGCCAATGTCACCAATCATCAGATAAATGCAAATTAGCCCTAGCCAGTTTGGCTCAGTGGATAGAGTGTCAGCCTGCAGACTGAAAGGTCCTGGGTTCAATTCTGGTCAAGGGCACATGCCTGGTTGCAGGCTTGGTCCCCAGTAGGGGGCATGCAAGAGGCAGCCAATCAATGATCCTCTCTCACTGATGTTTCTATCTCTTTTTTCTTCTCCCTTCCTCTCTGAAATCAATTAAAAAAATTTTAAAGATAAATGCAAATTAAAGCCTCAATGAGCTTTAATTTGCATTCTGACCTCACACCTGTCAGAATGGCTATCACCAATAAGTCAACAAATAGTATTGGCAAGAATGTGGAGAAAAGGGAACGCTCATGCACTGTTGGTGGGATAGAAAACAGTATGAAGGATCCTCAAAAAATTAAAAGTAAAACTACCTTATAACCAAGCAATTCCACTTCTGAGTATTTATCTAAAACACTAATTCAAAAAGATTATATATCCCTATGTTCATTGCAGCATTATTTCCAATAGCCCAGATATGGAAGCAACATGAGTGTCCATCAATAGACAATTAGATAATGAAGAGGTGGTACATATATAAAAAGGAATATTGCTCAACCATAAAAAGAAATGAAATCTTACCATTTGCCACAACATGGATCAACCTAGATGGTATTATGTTAAGTGAAATAAGTCAGACAGAGAAAGACAAATACCATATGATTTCACTTATATGTGGAATCTAAAGAATTAAATAAACAAACACAACAGAAACAGACTCAGAGATATAGAGAATAGATTGGTGATTAGCAGATGAGAAGGGGCTTGAGGGACAGGGTAAAAAAGATGAAGTGATTATGAAGTACAAATTTGGCAGTTACAAATAGTCATGGGGATGTAAAGTACAGCATAGGAAATATAGTCAATAATATTGTAATAACTATGAAAATACGTATGTGCCAGATGGGTACTAGACTTATGTTATATAAATTTCTAACCACTATGCTGTACACCTGAAGCTAATATAATATTAAATGTCAACTGCAATTAAGAAAAAAAGACAGATGAATCATCGTTTTTCTTTATTTTAATTTTACCCTTGATATACTTTTAAATAAATGCAATTATTAAAAATGTAAATAGCATTTACCCCATAGGTTATTGCAAACACTAAATGAAATAATTCATACAAAGCAATTAGCACAATAAAGGCAAAGAGTTCAATAAATCCATGAGATGATGATGATGATGATGATATAGTCTAAGGTGACCAGATGTTCCGCTTTGGGCGGGACAGTCCCGATTTTTAACAATCTGTCCCATGTCCCGCGGCATTTTTAAAAAGTCCCAATTTTTGGAAGAATGCACGACAAGCTAGGGAATGACGGGAGAACAGGAAGAGAATATATGGTTTTCGGCGGCCAAGCGGTGAATGGTGTCCCGCTTTACCAATGTTAAAATCTGGTCACCTTATATACATATGTCTTCTTCTTGATATAGACAAGGTATCTGGGTTCAGTCATTTATTTTATATTATAAGAGGGAGCAAGAGATATTTTTTGTGGTGATGGAACAATTCTGTATCTTGATTGTGGTGGTGGTTCATGCAGCTACATATGTGATAAAACTGCATAGAACTATACACATATACAACTGAGTGCAAGTAACAGAAATGAAATCTAAGTCATTTCCATGGATTGTACCAATGCCAATTTCCTGGTTTTGACATTGGATTAACTTGTGTAAGATGTTACCGTCAGAAACTAGATGAAGGTACATAGGACCCCTCTGAGCTATTTTTATGACTTCCTGTGAATCTATAATTTTTTAAAATAACAAGTATTTTAAAGGATTCATGGTTTTCCAATATTTTTGATACCTACAAAATTCATTTAAAATATAAGATGTTTTTATATTTCCTCATTTATTGAAAAGAATTTTTAAGAGAAAGTCTCTCACCTCTCTCTGGAAATGATTATTATTAAAATAGAAACTTTTTTGCAATTAAATGTAGTTTCAAGAGTTTGAAACAGATTTATGCAAATTATTGATTTGTAATATCATTTATTTAAAAATATTACCTTTAAATATACATTATGGGTGCTGACATTTAAAATCCTGCTGAGCAGTTGTCAACTTTTATAATAAAATCAAAGTAGCCATTACCTAAGGTAAGAAAATCCTCTCACCTCATACAAAATTATAAAGAAAACAGAATAAAAGCTTCAATATGTTTTTAAGAAAAAATATGCATTTGTTCATCCAAGAATAAATTTTTTAGCTCTTAATCATGAATAATCTATTCCTCTATGCATTTACAGAAAGACAGAAAGCTCAGTCTTTATCTGTTTCTAAAGGACATTTATTTTTTTGTAAAAGGATGCTAGAATGAAGGAACTAATTTACATTTGCCCACTAGGTGTCACTGTTGGTGGTGGCGTGGGTAAAAGGAGGGGGAGGGGAAATTGAAAGTAATCTCGGATTTGAGGGGTTGTGAGATTTTTTTTAAACATAAAATTCCCACATTTTTGCCATTCTCCCTCTGTGTTCAAAGGGATGACGTGTGGAGAGGAAATAGAGAAGTATGAAGAGATAGTTCTTGGAGAGTTTCTGTTCTCACAAGCCATCACAACCCCTTAGGAAATGGGGAGTATATGGCTAACTATGGAACCATAATAACCAACAAAAATTAACTATTAAAGACAAGTTCATTTTAATAATTCCCTAACCATGTAGCAGTAAAGCAGAGAAACATCAGTTACTTCATGTTAGAGAGGGAAGCATTGCTCAACCACGTCTGTTTGGTGCTGAAGAAATGAGATGAATAATTTATATGTCAGAGCAGAGGGAGGGTCAGTGTGTGTGTGAAGGGGATTCGAGGAAGGAGTTATGGAGCACGTGGGGAACATCACCCAGGAGGCCACAAACAAAGCCAGTCGGGAGAGTCTCAGGAAGTTGAATAGGTTGGATTTTGGGTTTTGTTTTGTTTGTTTTTTGTTTTTGTTTTTCAGGTGAAGTTCAGCTGAATTCTGGACATGGCTGTAAGAAATGGGAACTTTTAAAAATCCCATGGGAAGCCAAACAATGACAAATAGAATTTCTTGGTGTTGTACTTGGCACAGACTTCAGCCATAGCAAGAAGGGTGGTGTCTGCCTGGTCTCTGGAGGGGGATCATCCTTTTTTCAGAAAACCCCTGGCCCGCTACCAGCCCTCAGGGTCAGGGGCGTGTCCCAGGGACCCAGCGCATTCCCAGGCTGTGTGGGCAGGGCTGGGCTGTTTGGCAGAGCCCTGCAAAGGAAGCTTCTGTGTGCCAGTGCTATTTCAAGCAAGCGTCTCTAGCTGGAGCTGTGATTCTTTCACTTTCCTAAGGGAAAAAAAGTTGGCTGGAGAGAGCCCAAATGAGGGGAAGAAAGCCCAAAGGAGCATCCAGATGAGAATCTTTTTTTAAAAAAACACAGGGAACAGTTGAATCACACGACTCCAAACTGTTCATACTTCAGAATATTTCCTCCTCATTTATGTTATAAACAAATGACTGGAATAATTATTCTGTCCTCCTCTTTAGACATTTCTCAAAGCAGTGCTAGTGGTTTATTCTTAACCAGATTCACTGAAGGCAAGGTAGTGGGTAATCATTTAATAAATGGGGGAAAATGAGGAAAATAAGAGGTAAGCAATTAACGTGGAATGCTAACCGTGTGTCAGGTATTATTCTCAGCGCTTTCTGGGTATTAGCTCATTTAATCAGCAAATAATGCTAAGAAGCAGAGACTGTTATTATTCTCATGGTAGATAAGGAAACTGAGGCAGAGAAAGGTCAAGGAGTTTGCCCAAGGTCACAGAGCAGTCTGCCTCTCAGTCACTCAGCAAGGCAGCCACCAAATCAGCACCCAGCCTCTCCTTATTTGACCTATTGCCATCATGTGACTTCTGAAAAGTCTCAACCAAAGTCAAGGTACTAACCCCTGAGACTGAGAAAAAGTTTACACAGTGGGATTCCTCCACTTGCTACTTTTTGCAAAGTGCTGCAGCAGAGGATGTAACACACACACACACACACACACACACACACAGAATTTCCTGCCCTTGACAGTCATGCCTTTTTAAATGTATATATATTTTTATACTTTTTTTCAATTATAGTTGACATTAAATATTATGTTAGTTTCAGGTGTACAGCATAGGGGTTAGACAATTATATAACTTACCAAGTGATTCCCCCCTCCCTGATAATTCAAGTACCCACCTGGCACCTTACCTAGTGATTACAAGATTATTGACTATATTCCCTATGCTGTACTTTACATCCCTGTGGCTATTTCCTAACTACCAATTGAACTTCTTAATCCCTTTACCTTTTTCACCCATTAGATGGAAACCATCAGTTTGTTCTATGAGTGTGTTTCTTTTTGTTTGTTCGTTTATTCTGTTCTTCATGTAGTCATGCCTTGTGTGGCTAACAGCTCCTAACAACACCTGAAGCAAGTCCTTGAGACTTTCTTTGGATCAACTTTACGTTCATATTCCCACCTAATGCCTAGTTAGGGTCCTCTAGCTCTATGAGACTGTACAACAGCCTTTCATTATAACTTATAAGAAATTCATATCTAAAAAGCCTAATATGAAAATATATCTTTTCCAGGAGGTTTTTCATGCCCATAATGCATACACACACTAACTAAAGTTTGTCCAAATAAGTTCAAGCCACTTGTTGTAATTGTACTAAAAATAGTTGAAGCTCCACAAAATGTCTCTTGGGCACTGGCTCAGGGGAAAAGATAAAAACACACATGTGCTCCCTAATACTCCTGTTGGCAGTACTGAGTCTAATGGATAGCTTGCTAGTCCAGCAATAGAATTACAATTTACCATTAATGGATGTGAGGAGGCCCGTTTCCTTAGTTGGAAAGAAGCCACTATTAGTGGATAGCTCCCCCTAAAAACAAAATAAAACCAAGATAAGCAGTCCCAGGAAATAAAACAAGAGGAATCATTTACTCTGGAAAATAAAAATGAATATCAGAGCACAGTCAAAGATTTTGTGGAGTTTCTTATTATATACTTTCAGGACAGACAGTAAGCATGTACATGGGATCATCTGTCAGATTTCTTATTCTTGTTGTATTTCTAATGAATTAGGGTTATTTTACTGCCAATAATTTGCCTAGGAAGCCAATGACTCAACCAGAATCAAGTGACTAAAAAACTTAACTTCAAAATCCCCCTTCAATTTTGATAGATTTTTGGAAAATGTTTTCCCTTTTACTTTGCCACATACATATCCAGATAGTAATTCCACATTATAACCTGGAAAACATAAAAAAGGAAAAACAAACAAGTAAATACAAAATGTTTATTAAAGTAATTGCATTTGAATGCAAAGCTTCAGAAAAATAAATTCTTTCCTATTTATAAATCCTAACTATACTAAGTAATCAATTATCAACCTCTGAGAAGTAATTTTTTATTAACAATTGCATTTTATATTCATACTAGGGGCCCAGTGCACAAAAATTTGTGCTCTCGTGGGGGTCCCTCAGCCCAGTCTGTGCCCTCTCACAGTTTGGGACCCCGCAGGGGATGTCCACCTGCTGTCATGCCTGGGTGAGGGGCTGATGGCTGTTTGCAGGCTGGCCAAGCCTCCAAGTGGGCACCCTCATCCCATCAGGGTGTGGCCAACCTGGGTGAGGGGCTGCAGGCCATTTTCAGGCTGCCCACAGCTCCCATTGACCCAACATCCCAGCAAGGCTGGCTGGAATCAGGTTTCTGGGGTTTATTAATCTTCTATAATTGAAACTTTGTTGCTTTGAGTGGAGGCCTAGTTTCCTGTTTGCTTCAGCTCTGTGGCTTCTATAATTGAAACATTGTTGCCTTGAACACAGGCCTGGCCGGCCTAGGCAGGCAGTTTCAACTCCATCACTGGTGCAACAGAAGCCTCCTATTTGCTCTAGCTCTGTGGCTGCCAGCCGCCATCTTGGCTGGGTTAATTTGCATACAGCCACTCTTAATGGCTGGTGGCTGTGGATTGGCTGGTGGGCATGGCTTAGGTGTCTCAGAGTGATGGTTAATTTACATATTATTCTTTTATTAGATTAGATTGTCAACAAATATTGTTGGACTCTGCTATGGACTGAATTGTGTCCCCTTAAAATTCATTGAGTTCCTAATCCCGGATCTGACTGTTTGGAGACAGGGCTTTTAGGAGGTAATTCAGGTTAAATGAGTTCATAACAGGATCCTAATATGATAGAACTGTTGGCCTTATAAGGGCTCCCTGTCTCCCTCTTGTTCTCTCTCTCTGTGTCTCTCTCTGTCTCTCTCTCTCTCCCCATACATCCAGGAAAAGCCATGTGAGGACACAGTGAGAAGGTAGTCTTCTACAAATCAGGAGGAGATCCTCACCAAAAACCGATGAGCAAGACCTTGATCTGGAACTTCCACCCTCCAGAACTATGATAGGTAAATTTTTGTTGTTTAAACTACCCAGTGCATGGTAATTTGTTATGAAAGTTTGAGCGGACTAATATGAGCTCCTACTCTGCTTCAAAAATATTACTGAGTGCTAGTCTACAGTGGTGTTCATATCACATGTGGTACTTTACCACTTGGAGCTTAAGGTCTTATTGGGGTGATAGAAATTATGCAATTAATCATAATTGTATAGTTATCAGTTATAACAAGTGAAATAAAAAAGTTAAAAAGAGTAACTTGAAAGACTATGAGAGGAATTTAACTTAACTTGGGACTCAAGGAAATGACACTTAATCTGAACTTTTAAAATAAGCAAAAAATTAGCCAGATGATGAGAGGGAGTTCTGAATAGAAGAAATAGTATATGCAAAGGCCCTAAGGCAGGCAAGAGGGCGCTGATGTTAAAAGAACTGAAAGTAGAAAATTTAACACATGGAGAACAAAGGTAGAGGAACCACAATATAGTTCATCTTTTAAAAATATCACTGGAGTTTCTTTGTAGAGAATAAATTGAGGGGAGAGGGCGTGATGCAGAAAGACTAGCTATGAAGCTATGACTGTTCAGGGGACAGGAATATGATGAGTTCAATGAAGGTGGTGCCTGGGAAAGTAGGAAGAAGTAGAAAGACTCCAGGAGTCCTTTGTAGGTGCAAACAAAAAGACTTAGTAATTTAATAAATGAGGAAAGAGGTGGTTAGAGAGAAGATGGTGTTGAGGAAATGGACATATTCCTAGAAAAATATAACCTTCCAAAACTCAATCAGGAAGAATCTAAAAATCTCAATAGGCCAATAACTATGGAAGAAATTGAAGAAGTAATCAAAAAGCTTCCAGCAAATAAAAGTCCAGGATCAGACAGCTTCACAGGGGAGTTTCAAGGAAGAACTAAACCTGTCCTCCTGAGACTACTCCAAAAAATTCAAGAGGAAGAAACACTTCCAAGCTCATACTATGAAGCCAGCATTACCCTAATACCAAAACCAGATAAAGATAATATAATGAAAGAGAATTACAGGCCAATATCCCTCATGAACATAGATGCCAAAATCCTCAACAAAATCCTAGCAAATAGGACCCAGCAGTACATCAGAAAGATCATACACCATGACCAAGTAGGATTTATCCCAGGGATACAAAGATGGTACAATATCCGAAAATCAATAAACGTGATACATCACATAAAAAAATTGAAAGATAAAAACCACATAGTCATATCAATTGATGCAGAAAAAGCATTTGACAAAATCCAACACCCATTTTTGATAAAAACTCTCAGCAAGGTGGGAATAAAAGAATCATACCTCAACATAATAAAAGCCATATATGACAAACCCACAGCCAACATCATACTTAATAGGCAAAAACTAAAACCATTTCCCCTTAGAACAGGAAGAAGACAGGGATGCCCACTCTCACCACTCCTGTTCAACATAGTACCGGAAGTATTAGCCATTGCGATTAGACAAGAAGAAGAAATAAAAGGCATCCAAATTGGAAAAGAAGAAGTAAAACTGTCCTTATTTGCAGGTGACATGATATTGTACATAAAAAACCCTAAAGACTCCATTAAAAACCTATTAGACTTAATAAATGAATTCAGCAATGTAGCAGGATACAAAATTAGTGCTAAGAAATCTATGGAATTTCTATACACCAATAGTGAACTTATAGAAAGAGAGACTAAAAAAGCAATCCCATTTACCATCACACCAAAAAAATTAAGATACCTAGGAATAAACTTAACTAAAGAGATGAAAAACCTCTACTCAGAAAACTACAGGTTGTTGAAAAAAGAGATAGAGGAAGACATAAACAGATGGAAGAACATACCATGTTCATGGATTGGTAGAATCAACATCATTAAAATGTCCATACTACCCAAAGCAATCTATAGAGTCAATGCACTTCCCATTAAAATACCAACGGCATATTTCACAGACCTAGAACGAACTCTCCAAAAATTCATCTGGAATAAAAAAAAGACCCCAAATAGCTGCAGCAATCCTGAGAAAGAACAAAGTAGGTGGGATCTCCATACCAGATATCAAGCTATATTACAAAGCCACTGTTCTCAAAACTGTCTGGTACTGGCACAAGAACAGACAAATAGATCAATGGAATAGAATAGAAAACCCAGAAATCGACCCAAACCAATATGCTCAATTAATATTTGACAAAGGGGGCAAGAACATACAATGGAGTCAAGACAGTCTCTTCAATAAATGGTGTTGGGAAAATTGGACAGATATATGCAAAAAAATGAAACTAGACCACCAACTTACACAAAAATAAACTCAAATGGATAAAAGACTTAAATGTAAGATGGGAAACCATAAAAATACTAGAGGAATTTAAAGGCAAAAAAATCTCAGACATATGCCGAAGCAATTTTTTCACCGATATCGCTCCTAGGGCATTGGAAACTGAAGAGAAGATAAACAAATGGGACTACATCAAAATAAAAAGCTTCTTCACAGCAAAAGAAACTATCAACAAAACAACAAGAAAGCCCACTGCATGGGAGAACATATTTGCCAGTGTTATCTCCGATAAGGGTTTAATCTCCAGCATTTATAGGGAACTCAAACAACTTAACAAAATGAAGTTAAACAATCCAATCAAAAAATGGGCAAAGGACCTAAACAGACACTTTTCAAAAGAGGACATTCAGAAAGCCAAGAGACATATGAAAACATGCTTAAAATCACTACTCATCCGAGATATGCAAATCAAAACAACAATGAGGTATCATCTCACACCTGTCAGAATGGCTATCATCAACAAATCAACAAACAACAAGTGCTGGAGAGGATGTGGAGAAAAGGGAATCCTCTTGCATTGATGGGAATGCAGACTGTGATCCCACTTCTGGGACTATATCCCAAGAAACCAGAAACACCAATCAGAAAGGATATATGCACCCCTATGTTCATAGCAGCACAATTTACCATAGCTAAGATTTGGAAACAGCCTAAATGCCCATCAGCAGATGAATGGATTAGAAAACTGTGGTACATCTACACAATGGAATACTATGCTGCTGTAAAAAGGAAGGAGTTCTTAGCATTTGGAGCAGCATGGCTGGAACTGGGGAGCATTATGCTAAGTGAAATAAGTCAGTCAATGAAACAAAAATACCACATTATCTCACTTATTTATGGATAATAAAGACCATTATAAATTGATGAACAGAAACAGATACAGAGGCAGAACAGCATTGAACAGTCAAACTACAGCTGGAAGGTTCAGTAGGGTTGGGGGGGAGTTAAGAGATAAACTTAAGGACTTGTATGCATGCATATAAGCATAATTAATGGACACAAGACTCTGGGGTGGGTAGGGAAGGAGGGGGGAAGGTCAAGGGAAAAAATGGAGACCTATCTATCATTCGTTGTAATACTTTAAGCAATAAAACAAAATTTAAAAAAAAGAAACCAGGAAAAGGTAGCAAGTGTATGCATTTTTCCCAGAATCCCTAGGAATAAAGGGCTTCTATTGTGGCTTAGTCCCCACTCATTTCTCTCCCCCATGAACATGGTGCCACTACCACTTGCCAAAAGTCTTAAAGAGATGAGACCCTTCTTTGTTCTTCTAAATGGTCTAGTATTAAACAGTAAGAAGCAATTTGAGAAATGTATTGTTTTATTGACTATTATACTTACCCTAACAGATATGGACCTTTAGTTACTGCAAAGGAAGCTGTTGGTTTCCTTCCAATTTCCATTATTTCCTCCCCCCATAGCAATGGGACCTCAATTCTTAGAGATAGATGATGAAGGCTTGGATTAGCATTGTGGTAGTGGAGAGGAAAAAATGTGGTGGATAGCAAAGCTGTGTTGGAAGTGAAACCAGCAGGAGTTGGTGGTCAGAGAGAAAGAGAGACAAATTAAGGAAGCATTCTTTCATTCAAGGCATATAATTGGGGGATGAGGGCGGAAGAGAAGTCCGGAACTATTCCTAGCTGACTGACTTGCAAAAGATAAGAAATAATGATGCCAGAGTGTGTGTGTGTGTGTGTGTGTGTGTGAGAGAGAGAGAGAGAGAGAGAGAGAGAGAGAGAGAGAGAGAGAGAGCAGACTTGAATTGGAGCAGGATCTAGACTGGAACTATCAATTTGTCAGTCATCTGAGTATAGAAAAGAAAGGTTGCCTAGGGAAAGATTACTGAGGTAAAAGGCAATAGGGTTTTGTGTTTGCCAATTTTCAATATTTCTTGATCAAGTAGTGAAGGATGAGCCTACAAAAGAGACTAAATATAAAAGGTAAAAACAAAGGAGAAAACTAGGAGAAAATAGTATCATGGAAACCATGGGGAAAAAGTATTTCAAGTAGGAGGGGATGGCTTATGGCATTAAATATTTCTGAGAGCCTAAGTTAAACGAAAGCAGAAAAATGTCCCTTGAATTTAGCCTTTTGGAGGTCACTGGTGATGCTGGAGAGAACTCTGCCAAAGAGGAGAGAAGCCAAATTAGAGTTGTGGAGTGCCCAGCATGTGAAAAATGGAGCCAACAAGTTAGACAACTCCTCACTTTCCTAGTCAACTACTCCTCGCCAGTCATTACTACTTATTAGTAGTAGTCAAAGCTCCTCACAGTATAGTCTTATGTAGAGATCACTATCACCTTCAAGAGCAACTTGACTTGGGACACTGTTGTAGGCTTTTCAGTTTTTTAGGGATCGTGTTCACCTTTGATGACACAAGAGTTTGAATCATTTTTATGACAATGAAGATAGATGTGGACACTGATTTGTTCACACTTTGTCCCTCAATCCTTTTGTAAGAAGGTTGAATGTAGGTTAGGAGTGCAGCCCATGGCCATGGGAGTGATAAAAACTGTTGGGATTGATGTCTGACCCTCTTTGTTCTCATTCTGTCAGCATCCATACAACCCACAGAAATGTCCAGTTGTGGGCAGCAAATGAATAAGGGATCAGATAACAGGATCTCTGTTCTGGAGACCATCCAACATAGAAGGAGAAGAAAAATCATTGTGTACATTAAGGACAAATCAAGGGTGCACTCTTTCATTCAAGGCAAGCAACATAAATGTATCCATAATACAGATTCAAGTTCAGACCTGGGGAAAGCAGTAAAGGACAGGTCCTGTTAATTGAGTGAAAGGAATGTATCTACCAAGAGGAGGATTCTCAAGAAACAGGTTTTAAAAGTAAGAATTCCGTAGTTTGGCACAGACTAGAAAGGATATTTATAGCCAAAGAGAATGGGTACTTGGAAAACGCTGAGACACCAGAGGGGAGAAACAAAGACTGAGAGGTCAGTTCTAGCTCTAGGGTATCAATAAGCCTACAATCCCTGATCTACAACCTCCAGTTGAAAAAGTTCTGAAAATGTAATGTTTTTCCCTAGCTTATTTGGCAATTAATTCTGACTTGACCTGAACCCATTTGGTTGGAAAACCTGATGTGAAAAGATACGAAAATATTCACAATGATCTCACTTCAAGGTGCATAGTCATACCTTTCATTGCAGAAATATTAATGTGTTTGATTACAGAGTGCTGCCCAGACCCCACTGGGATGACAGGCTCTATAATGCAGACTGCACTGAGTTATCTTTTTGAAATATGAAAATTTCTGAATTCTGAAACACATCTGGCCCTGAGGATCTGGATAGAGTATTGTGGACCTATAGTGAGAGGGGCCAGGAGGACTGTACTCCTGACAGCTTTAGGACCATTAACACAGAACAGATGCAGAGATCATAGCCTGAGCAAGATGTTCACCTTTGAGAAGCACATATGTGGCCTGCAGTTACAGTCAGGGGCTGTAAGTTAGCCTGGGCTGAACCTCACTCGCTGTTCTTGTGAGAGGGAGGTCTAAATGGCCCCGATGGTCTTTAATCAGCAAACCCGTAGAGATGAGGGCTTGCTGCATGCCATGCACAACTCATTACCTCATTTGATTCCTCACACCAGCTTTCAGAAGGGAAAATAGGATCAGAGAGTCAGGCCACAGAGGAAATGGCACAGTTGGGGATCATACCAGGTCTGTGTGACTCTAAAGCCAATTTATTGCCCATTAAGCCATGCAGATCACTTGCTGAACACAAGTCAACTAGCTGTGAGCTACAGAGAGCAATTATAGCTGATTCTTAGGGAATGTTTAAGTCTCGAAGCAATCAAGCTGGGTTGGTATACTATGACTCCATGGGTTGGTATACTACGACCCCATTTTTTAGAAGGAGAAACTGAGGCGTATAGAGAAGGAGTAACTTATCCAAGGTCTTGCAAATCTAGTAAATGGTGGAGCTGAATTTCAAACAGAAATCTCTCTGTTCCTAGAGTCACCCTACTCCCCTGTGTGCTGTGCTTCCTCTTAAACACAGATTGCTGGTGCCAGTGGCCGGATATTTACACATGCACACAAATACAACATACCACCTCCTTTCCTAATAGCCATGTGATTACCCAGAGTTAAGTGTCAGTGGCCTCCTGGAATCCCTCTGATGGGTGAAGGGGTAAAGGTCATAGTGATGGGCACAGCAACCTGTTTATTATCAGGAGATAACATTTCCTGTCACTTTAAATGAGCCAGAGACCCCCAAACACTCCAGCAAGTCTCCCATTACATAGGAGAACAGCTTCAACATCAAAAGAGAATGAGATAGGGGCACAGGAGGGGGAGGTGTGCATTTCTTCAGCTGTTGATGGTTGGTCAAGTGAGTCTAATGGCTTATTAATAAGTAGCAATTAATTGTGTAGCCAGCCCAGTAGTTCTACGAAATTAAATCCCAAATCTGATACAGGAAGAGCATCGGGGATTGAATAACTGTTAAAAAGCAGTTACTGGCACTGCTTTGCATCAACAAAGATGTAAAGAACAAAGGAATCTCAAGTACAGCATGATCAATAGATGCTTGAAATACAAAAGCTGAAAACCCAAAGAAGCGTGGAACATGGTAAAATATTAATATCTGCTTTTTAGAGAAGAAATCAGAATCATGGAGACACAGAGTTGGAACAGACATCAAGAGGCCATTTTGTTTCACAGCTTAAATTCTCCCTGGGTGGGGACAGTTAGTCTCTGATTTAAAATGTCCAGACAATTATGACGGACTGTATTCCAGAGAATGTGCATTTCTTTATTACAGACACTGGACAGCTGGCCCACCATGAGCAGTAAATCAGAGTCCAAAACAATGAAATACAAAGAATTTCTGGACTCAACAGACCTCTGATGAACAAGACTGACATCCCAACAGAAATCTTGTGAAATCAAAATTTTAGCAAAAAGGGGACTAGACCCTGCAGTAGGAATTCTTATCATTTTAAAGCCAAAATGCACAAATGTCAGCCACTTAAATGTAGGGATGCAGAGAATACTTGAGGGAATCCCCTGGTCAGTGTGGTAGTGGTGATAACCTGTGCTACTTGGCAGGAAATAATATCCACATGGAAGGGATGTTCCTAGCTTATAACCATGAGCTAAGAGAATTCTAATGCCAGACTGCATTACACACACATTTGGAGACCAGGAATGTGAGAGACAGAACAGCATTTCTATCACAATGCCAACTTATTAGTTAAGCCTAAAGCGTATAAGATTTCCTCTTTCAATGAAGTGACACCAGCAATGTCCCTGCTTCCAAAATGTCCACTATTCCTATTAAAAAGTCTAAAAGAAGCTTCTTAGTAAAATGTTTGGAATGTTTTGAGAACTCTGAACCCCTTGGGAACACCAGGCATAATAATGGGACAGACTTAATGATCTCTATATAATGCAATGCTGGTTACCTAGAAACATCCCCCAAAGGTTAGAAGATGCTGTTTTTTGTCGGCTCTCCTGTATTTTGGAAATTTTTACCTTGTTCATTTAATCAAGGAGAGGAGATGTACAATTTATATCTTTTCAGACATGGTTTCATTTCTGGGTGCTTTTTTAGGGACATGCCAATGAAATCAGGGGACCTAGAAAGTTGTTTCATGGGTTGTCAGAGCATTCCTGTATTTAACTCAATGCTATAGCCGAGCAAATAGAATGAAAGACTCAAGGTTGAGGCCAACATTCATAACAGTGTTCCCTCCCTTCTAAGAGACTACCTTGGTTAAAGAAAACAACAAAACAAAACAACAAACAAAAAAGTCCCCTTTATAGAACCCAAAACTGCCAAGCAAAGGCCATTCATACTGAAAATTTTCCTTTAGTTACATGATTGTCTTCTAAATTCATCCAATCCCATATATCTTAAATGTAAAACTGACTGATGTAACCTAAATTTAATATGGCAATGCACCATGCTTTGTTTGAAATGTATTGCAAGCGATCAGGTTTTAGCTCTGTTTTTATAAGAGGATTTGATAGATCTTTTCTTAAAAATTTTTTATTGATTAAATTATTACATCTGTGTCCTTATCCCCACATTACCCCCCAGCCTCCCCACTCATCCCCTCACCCCCCTGTTGTCTATGTCCATTGGTTAGGCCTATAGATCTTTGTGTCTAGGGAACCTAGCCCCCTAAAGACCAGTCCCATAAAAGAGGAACTGGTGGCTGTCTCTGGGATGGCAGGAGGCAGCAGGGCACTCACTGCCTATGTTGCTACTCTCATGTCTCTGTGCCCTTCCATCTTAGACTGTAAAGGGAAAGGCCTACTTCCCTTGAGGACACCCAGGCAGTTGGAGTAACTCATCAAGATGCCCTGCCTGGATGGTGAAAAACTCCTCACTTTTCTCTTTGAACACACATTCTCCATTTTCTCCACTGAGTCAAAGGAGAGAAGCCGGTGATGTTCAAACACGCTTGTGCTTTATCATGCCTGTGAGTCTGTGACTCTGGGGAAAGGCTCACTCATTAAGAGGAAGAAATACCTGTTTTAAGTTCCACCTCTGAAACTGGAAAGTTAATCCTTAATTAAATAAACAGTAAGACCAGTGAGTAATACTTATAAACCATATTTAGAGTCCTCCAAAATTATAAGGTCTTAGGAGCACATCATGTCTCTTAAGAGGAAATCAATGGTATCTCTATTCACTTCTATTTGGCTTTTTGAGAAGAATCCAAAATAATACAATTCTGAAGATACCTCTATAGTGTTTCCTCTATCTCTGTTACCTTTTTTGCTTATTGCTTATGTGAAATCACAGGAAAGGGTCACTATTGATGAATATACATTGAGTATCCAAGATATGCTATGGGAATTTTGAAGTACAGAAACAGACATGATACTGTGGGCCAACAGATTAATGCAGGCACAGACTTTATTGTTGTATGTATGCTATGATTTTTTATGCATTGAGCCCATCTTATAAATCAAGTAAATAAACAAATTTAGTTGGCAATAACTCATGCACATCTGGGGATTATTTAGACAATTGCAAGCAGGAATGAGTTTTTTGTTTTCCATATTTTATCAAACTTGCTAATTTTATGATGTGAGATGCCAGTCCCCCCCCCCCCTTTGCAGGGCTTAAATGTTAAAAGTCTCTTGATGAACCCAAATAAATTAATTGATAAGTTAGAAACCAGTTTATGAGCCCTGGCAAGATAGCTCAGTTGCTTAGAACATTGTCCCAGTAAGCCAAGGTTGCAGGTTTGATCTCTAGTTAGGGCACATTCAAGAATCAACCAATGAACGTGTACTGGTAAATGAGTGGAGCAACAAATATTGTTTCTCTACTCTCTCTCTCTCTCTCTCTCTCTCTCTCTCTCTTCCTTTCTCTCTCTAAAATTAAGAAATTAAAATTAAAAAAACAATTTATGAACATAAGGCATAAAATACGCCTTTTGCCTCATTTACAATGCAATATTGTGTTCATAACCAATAAACACTCTGAAGTCATTGCTATAAACATGCTCAATGGGAGACATAGCTGAAACCTTGCACAGTGCTGGTTTTCCCCCACTGATTCACAGAATGAAAGTAACATATGCCATCTCTGATTTTTTTAAAAATATAAGCTGAAGTAGTAGAAAGATGAAGAACCCTATATTGCATCAAGTCTTAGAGTTAGAACCAGAGATAATGACACAATGGCAAATGACAGCAAGATGAAATTTATTAGACTATGACCTCAAACTATAATTTTAAAAAATAAAAAGAGGTGAGTCAAGCACACAGGTTATCTGGTAATGACCCCGTATAGTGGGCCTCCGGTGTTCTGTCCTGCTGGAATCTCTTTTCCCTTTTTCTGGTAGCCATACCTTTAATCTCCTATGAGGAAACCACCCTCCCCTTCTCAGGGTACAATGACACTGGGGACACTGCCACTTCTAAAGTAGACATATAATCCAGTTTTTACCACCCCTCCCCTTGGCCTCAGTGATTGGCTTGAGAATAGGTACATGACTCCATTTGGACCAATCATAACCAAGTGAAAAGTTCTTTGCTGGGTTGAATGTGAACCCAGAGAATATGTCTGAAATTGCTGGGGCCCATCATAAGAATAGGATCCATCCAAGAGTGAAGCCAACAGATGGGAGATGAAGTAAGAGTGAGACTGAGTCCAAATAAATTTGAACTCTAGGATCCAGCCATATCTAAAATGCACCCAGATTTTTTTATCATTATGTGATCTATTTCTTTTTTTTTTAAATTTAAGTCAGCCTAGAGGTAGATTTTCTGTTTCTTATAACCAAGACAGTCCTGACTAATACACTCCAAAATAATGAATATGAACCATCCTGGGCCAGTGAATATAAAGTTTGGGTCTGTTCTGGTAGATGACCTAGAAGACCTCCCATCTGTGTCCCAGATGAACCCAGACTCTGCTTGCTGAGTCCATGTGCCAAACTCAGAATCAGCCAGAGGTAGAGGCTACTATGAAAGATTACAACAGTCATATTGGGGAAAAACCATCTCCAGGCTAAGATGATATGACATAATTAAGAAACTGAAGTCCAAATTGACTCAGGTAATCTCTGATTTATCCACTGCCAACAGCAAATGAAGAAAAGAGAAGACAGAAATAGAGACCAGCTGGTGGACATGTTTTGGATTTGTAGGCATCAGAGCAGCCTGAGATGAGTGAGCAAGATGGACTGTAGAGGTTCCACATCAGCAGACCAAACACAGGCTTTCAGGAAGCTTTGGATAAGTAGGCTTCCCCAGGTTGCCTCTACCATTCCATCAAGCTTCCTCTGACCTCTGTATGATATGATTGAAAAGTATCTAGAATTTTAAAGTGGAATAGAAGCAGAGAGAAGGAACTACTTTCCTTTGATCAATTGTGCAAAAATTTTTGTTGTTTTTATTAATTCTCACCTGAAGATATTTTATAGAGAGTGCAAGGAAGCAGGAGAGACAGAAAGAGAAACATCAATGTGGGAGAGACACATTGATTGGTTGCCTCCCTCATGTGCCCCCACGGAGGCTGAGGATCCAGGCTGCAATCCAGGTACTTACCCTTGACCAGAATCAAATCTGGGACTCTTCAGTCTGAGGGCCAATGCTCTACCCACTGAGCAAAACTGGCTAGGGCAATTGGGTACAATTTTATGACAACATTAATAAAACTACTGGTTAAAGCAAAAATATAAGAGGAACTTTAGTATAGTAAATACACATACATTTGTGCAATTAAGAACAATTTCTGTGTAGGTAGAATTGGAGGCCAGGATAAGAGCATCAAAGGGTAACCTTTGTAGAGAATCTAAAACTTAATTCTTAAATATTGATAGTCTACAGAGAAGAAAACTGGAAAAGATAATGAGAAATAGATGAGAGATAATGAAAAAAATGTTTGCCCTGGGTGGGTGGCTTAGTTAGTTGGAGAATCATCCCATACACTATAAAGGTTGTGGGCTCGATTCCTAGTTAGGGCATATGTCTAGGTTGTGGGTTCAACCCCCAGTCAGGGTGTAGATGAGAGGCAACCAATTAATGTTTCCCTCTCATCTCTCTCTCTCTCTCTCTCCCCCCCCCCCTTTTCTCTCATCAATAAATATATCCTTGAGTGAGGATTTAAAAAATAAAGAAAAGGTAATTCAAGTCTCAGGACCATGATCGAGAATAATTATAAGAACAAAAGTGTCAAAGGAAGCTTAAAAATCCAGACAGATTCAATAGATGTTCCTGGATCCAATGTTTTCCAGTGGAACAGGTTACCCATCCATTTTCTTCGCCCCCTCTAGGAAGCATGGACTTTAAGCCAGATTGGGAGCTTCTCAGGGGCAGAAAATATTTCTTTCTTATTTATTTATTTATTTATTTATTTATTTATTTATTTATTTATTATTTCCAGGGATTTCCACAGTGGCTTTCAAATATTGTTGAAAAGAGTGATTAATTAGTTACAACAGAAGTGATAATGACATTCTAAATTAACCCCTAATTTTACAAATGGGAACCTAAGGGTGAGAAGTTTAGTTCAATGTTATATTGCTGGTTAGAGGATCATCTGAGGCAGGAGTTAGATATTCTTGACCTGAGAGTAGGGGGAGGATGTTCATATGTCTTAACAAAGTATACTGGATGGGAGGGACTCTCCTAGTTGATAGAAGAACGTTGCCCCATGAAGAGGGAAGTATCTCAATGATGGCGGGAATGAAAGAATTCTTTCCATCTTGTTTTGTCCAGAGACACTCTAGGGAAAAACAGCTCATGAACTGAGGAACAGAAAATGGAGGGGATGCTGGTAAGAAGAGGCTTTCACAGGTATATTGTCAAAAGGTTTATTTGGATTCACTGGTTGGGCAGAAGCACCTAGACACATCAGCCTCACAGTAAGCCAAGGTGTTTGGGTGCCTTGTGCTAGGACTCTAGGTTAGTAGCAGAGGAGGAAACCTGAGAGGGGGAACAGTCCTGGAGAGAGTGAAATTAAACACAGGTTTAATTTCTCAAGCTCATTTGATGGAAATTGTTGGGCCCAGACTAATCCTGCCTTCATCACTAGCTAACTGTGCAGCCCTTTGCCTCATCAATAATTGGGGGCTGATAACTAAGTGATCACCACTGGCTCTAACATGACCACATTCAGAGTGGCATGGGGATGCATCAAGGCCTAGTCAGATTCAGTCGAGGTTAATCTAAGACTGTCCATTCTGTCTTCCTCTTCTGGCTTTCATTTGAACCTAAGCCTGGATTTCATTTTGTTTCCAGAATGCTTGGGATGCTGAAATTATTCTTATTTTAATCGGATTTTAACAAGAATAGGTAAAAAGAACATCAGGACAATTAAGGAATAATGAATCCATTATAAAAACAGTAATGACTTAAAAGCTGGTAAGGGAATACTCTTATTGGAAATGTTGAAGACCTGCAAACGAACAGTTAGATGACAAGCACACAGTGGGATCAAGGGATTTCACTAATGTGCAAACAGAACCATTTATAATAATTTCTTCCTCAAATTGAGGGTAATGCAAATGTCCCAGTCATTACGGGAAGTGTATATTCTCTTTGACCATCCTGCAGAATGTTGGATGACATATCAGTGCTTTGCTCATGTGTATTTTCTTTTCAAAGACAGCAACTTCTTAGAGTTTTTCTTTTCTCACATAGTTTTTTAAAGAGTTTTTCTTATAAATCAAAAGATGCTTTTGAAAACTACTAGAACCAGACTTGCTCTCTTAAAAAGAAATGTCAGGGTATGAAGCTCATAGTGTAAAAAATGTCAGGTGCTTCTTCACACAGAGTCCAGTGTGAGTGTCCCTGACCAGGCAGCTTTTCCGTGGACACTTCTTCTAAGCAGCGAGACAAGTGTCTGGGGCTCTTCCACCAGGAGGATCTTCTGTCTTCTAGGATATCAAAGGATCTCATGTCCAGCAAGGGGAGAACTTGGAAGAGTTCACAGAAGGCTTTATGGCGAGCCCTGATGGCAGCCAGTGTAGCTTCTGCCCACATTTCATCCACCAGAACTCATTCTCGGGGTTTCACTTGGGCACCAGGGTGATAGGAAGAATAGTTCAGTTCTGAGCTCAGAAAGGAAAGAGGAACTAAAGATTGGTGACCACTAGCAATCTCTACCACAATACAAAAACCAACCAAAAAAAGAAGGAGAGCTAGAGGATAGGAAGTGTTCTGTGTTGGGAGTCATTCAATATCACCAATCAAACAGTCCACCCATCTTCTGAGTGACCCCTGTGCATGTGGGTCAGGTGCTGTGGGGGTAGAGGGAAGGATCTGGGCAAATATGTCCTGAATCTGACAAGGCTCTTGCCCTCATATTGCATACAGTATAGGTCAGAAAATAACATACAGAAAGAAAAATACCAAGAGACCATTTAGTTATCTAATCTAATAAAAGAGTAATATTGAAATTGACTGTTTCTTTTGGACACCTAAGCCACACCCACCAGCCAATCAGAGCAGCTGTATGCAAATTAATCCAGCCAAGATGGAGGCCGGCAGTCACAGAGCTGAAGTAAACAGACGCTTCTGTTGCAGCAGGAGTAAACTATCTACCGGCCAGCTCGGCTTCTCCAGGCTCAGGCAACAACATATTTGCAACATTGTTGCAATTCTAGAAGCCTCGGAGCTGAAACAAACAGCAGGTTCCTTTGCACCAGCCATGGAGGAAACTGCTTGCCTAGGCCAGCTGAGCCTCTAACTAAGGCAACATTCTTTCAATTATAGAAGCCACAGAGCTGAAGCAGACAGGCAGCTTCATTACCTGCCTAGGCCTCGATTTAAAGGAACAGTGTATCAATTATAGAAGATAAATAAACCCCAGAACCTGCTTCCAGCCAGCCTTGCTGGGACATTGGGTCAATGGGAGCTGTGGGCAGCCTGAAAGCCAGAAAACAGCCCTCAGGCCCGCACCCAAGCTGGCCACACCTCAATGGGGTGAGGGATCCCACTGGGGGGCTTGGCCAGCCTGCAAACAGCCATCAGCCCCTCACCCAAGCTGGCCAGGTACCGCAGTAGGGACCCAAAACCTGAAGGAACTGTGGGCAGCTTGAAAACAGCCCTTAGTCCGTCACCCAGGCTGGCCACACCCCAATGGGGTGAGGGTCCACAATGGGGGGATTGGCCAGCTTGCAAACAGCCATCAGCCTCTCACCCAGGCTGACCAGGCATGCCAGCAGGTGGACATCCCCAGAGGGGTCCCAGACTGCGAGAGGGCACAGGCCAGGCTGAGGGACCGCACGAGTGCACAAATTTTTGTGCATCGGGCCCCTAGTATGAAATAATATTAACCTGAACTTTGAGGATGGGGGTTTGCCTTTCTTTTTCATTTCTCCCCCACAAGAGGACATGGTATGGCATAAATTGGCACAGAATACATGTAGCTGATTTCATTTAAATGTACTATGGCAGTTAGTGAGAGCAATACACTGAGCTTTAATTACTACGCTCTCTACATTCAGGGATTGCTATGAGGGAAGGGGGGAATAGACATTTGTTTGCTGCCTCGCCAGCATAGTCACTAACCTCCCCATCTCTCACCAAATAGTGTCCTATTGCAAGAAAGGAGATTTCTCCATTCTCAGACATGTGGTTTGTCTAACCCTTATTTCAGAGGTGGACACCAATTAACTTGTATTCTCTGTGCATAGGCTGGTGCAGGTCTAGGCATGTGATCCTATGAAGGTTAAGAAAGAAAAAGAGACAGGGCATCCAGAAGCAGGTGCTATCACCAGATACACTCCCACTTTTCCCAGAAGAGAGGGAAGATATAAGGTCTTGGACAGCCACATCACTTTGTGGTCCTAAGGGGAGATCTCAGAGTTGTAGGGCAGCTCCCAAGTGGAACTGGAGGAAAAAGTCTCCTCAGACCAGGGATTTTGAAAAAAAATCTTATTTTTTGACAAAAAGAAACACACTGCTGTGTGAGGATGTGATAACTGGAGCTGGAACAGCAATGCTGTAACTAGGAAAGGACACACCTCGGAACAAAGCCAACATGCTGAGAATGGCAGAATGAAAGGGCCTGGGGCCTTGGTGACATCAATCAATTGCTGAATTTATTAATTTGCAGCCATCCTACTCCCAACTTCTTTTATTTATTTCAAGTTATTATTGAGATGATGAATTATCTCATTGTTTAGGCTGCTTTTGCCTGAATGGAGGAGGTTCAGGAGTTGACAAAAGATTCAGGGCATTATAATTGAGATAGGCTGGAAGAAAAGCAAGGAGGTTTTTATAACAACACAACCATCATATCTACAATTTGCTGAGCATCTACTACATGTAAGGGATTTCACTTATATTCTCATTTATAATCCTCAGCTTCACATCAGTTCAGAAACAGACATTGTTATGATAATTTTACAAATGAGAAAACCAAGTCTCAGAAAAATTGTGAGTTGCCCCAAGCTACCCACCTATTTGCAGCAACACCCAATTCCCCCACGTCTGCACTCCCCCGATAACACACTACAGCTATCGATTTTAGATCTAGCAAATGCAGGAGGCAATTTTCTAGAAATTGAAACAATATTTTCTATACAGGGATCAAGTCTAAAGTTATAAAGTAGGTGAGCAACACTCAATGGAGTTAAATTAATGTGACATGTCACATCAAGATGTCACCAAGAATTGAGAGAATCTGTGCCTTTGCTTTCCTTCAAGACTCTATTTCCTCCTGACATCTTCTTTAGCATTTATCTACTCCTGTGTGAAAAAAAAATAATCAACTAGTCCTGTTAAATCTAGGCCCAAGCACAGTAGAGGATGACAAGGAGATCTTTTAGGCAGCCTCTTTCTTTTGAGGGCAGTCCCCTGCTACTTCTAAAGGAAATTACATACCCAGCCCTCCTGCACTGTGTACATTCTGGTGGGGCCATGAGTCAAGGAGTCCTGCAGTCTCCTGGCCAAGGTGACGAATGGCCCAGATAAGCCATAAAGATGCTCACGCTGCATCCTGGGGGAGTGATGCATGAATGGGGGGGAATGGTTGTCACCCATATACTCACTCCTACTAGAACATCAAGTAGTTCCTACTTTCTGCACCCTACCACCTGGTCCCTTGCAACAGGCCTTTTCTGAGTCCAGTCCACATCCTTCTCATTGACCACCAGTGTTCTTTGACAGTCATTTCCCTCTCAGGCTGACTTCATTTAAACTGAGAAAAATCACTAAACTGTTGACTCCGTGAGGGCAAGATCTGTTGTTCATCTTTGATGAAAAAAGCAGAACCTTTGACATGATGAAGAGTGACTGACGCTTTATATGGAAACAAAGAGAATGTGTTGCTTCTTGTGCATCAAAGTCTAAAATGTGATGCTTGAAAGATGGACAGAGAGCCCTGGCTTGTTGCTCAGTGGTTAGAGCATTGGCCTGAAGACCCAAGAGTTGTGGGTTTGATTCCTGATCAAGGGCATGTACCTCGGTTACAGTTTTAAGCCCTGGCCCCAGTCAGTGTGTGCAGGAGGCAACCCATCAATTTGTATATCAATTTTTCTCTTTCTCTCTCTCTCCACCTCTTTTACTCCCTCTAAAAATCAATTGAAAAATATCTTCAGGTGAGGATTTTAAAAACAGAGAGAGAGAAAAATGTGTGTCTACCTGGGTGAGATATTTCTATGTTGCACATCCCAGAGCTTCTGATTCTTAAAGAGGGTGGTTATGTGGGCAGAGAGGGGATAGAAAAACCAGCAAGAGTGCCAAAGGCTGCACAGTGTGCTCTGATAAGAACTGTCAGGGCAGAAGTGGCTGCTTGGGCCGGTGAGCTGCTTTCTAGAAACATAATCCAGAGAGGACTAGAGCAGGAAGCAAGCCTCAGCACATTGCTGCCCGTTCTCTTCGCCAACTTTTTTCAATTTCTCCCAAGTTCTCTCTGTCTCTCAGTCCATCTCTCTGTCTCCTTACACCATGCACATGCACCCACATGCACGCACACAGAGAGGCTGTGAGAATCCAGAAACATGCAGACGACATAAAATAAATGGAACTGAAAGAAATCCAATACCACAACCCCCTGGTAATGATAATGATGAAGAAAAGTGGCTGCCAGATGTATCTTGTGATGACGCCAATGATCTAATTCTCTTATTATCAAAAGATGCAGGTAAAGGCAGCCTTGACAGAAAGCTTTAAAAAATCAAAAGAGTGCAGCATCACTGGA
The DNA here is from genome assembly GCA_004026665.1 of Murina feae. Lineage (NCBI taxonomy): Eukaryota > Metazoa > Chordata > Mammalia > Chiroptera > Vespertilionidae > Murina > Murina feae. The sequence goes on from PVJC01000399.1 coordinate 77,033, forward strand.
ACCATGTTATCTGATTTATGCCTTTTCAAAGACCAGGCTTGTGTCATAAGCTGATAATAGACTCTAGCCATCAAGCGTTATTTTATCTGGTATCTTGATTTTAAAGAACGATGGGAACTAGCAGATGGAACTGGGATATTTATATAATGTTTGGAACTGTTAGTTCACTAGGGGAAAACAACAACATACATACACACATACCAAAAATCAAAACCCAGACTAGATAATAATATAATGAAAAGCAACAGACTTGATGTTATAGATACCTAACAACGTAGGATGTGATTTCTAAATCAGAGCAAATATTTTTCTTTCAAATTTTCAAAATGAAAATATGAAGGAACAATATGTTGGTATGTGGGTGCCCAACAGATGAGACCCTTACCCAGAAGTACTCAGTACTCAGGCACTGTCAGAGTTCAAAGCCATCACTGCCAGCAGATGGAGACTCCAGCTAAAGAAGAATCCACATCAGGAAACAGCGCCATCCATCCATTAAGTTCCTCAGGAGTAAGAGGGTCTCTTGGAGTAGACACAACACACGCAAAAATTTTGTAAGTTTTTTTTTTTTTTAAGTTTAAGTAATTGGACATAAAAACTCCCCAGAAGCATGATCTAATCATTTCTTAAAGAAGACATCTTTTTCCTTAAATGACTAGACATTAATCAAACAGACCTCCATACTTGAGAAGATAAATGCCAAGAAAAGGAAGCCTTCTGTATATTTACCTTACCTTTTAAAGCACAGACGTTAGAAGTGAATGAGTTTTTTGACCATTTATCATACAGAGAGACCAATTGTCTCGCAGACAATTTTATGTCAAACCACACCTGGCCATACATGTTTGTCTCTTGATTCATGAGCTCTAAATATCACATTGCAACAAGGTTGGGCTGAAGCCAAAAGTAATGTGTTTAAAACTCCTTCTCTGCAGTCTTAAATTAGCTGTGATACTGGAAGAAAAAAAAAGCTGTCTTGATGATCCAAAACTATGGATTATCTAAGGGTTATTTACTTAGTGTTTTAAACATATTATTTAATGGGGTATATTGACCTTCCTAATGAGGTTTGACTAAAGCCAATATTAAAATTAATGTGCCCTCCCTCGGCACCCAGTGACAGAGTATTAGAGTTGCTGGCTCAGAAGGGTTTGTGTGGTGAGGAGAAACCAGCCTGGCAATAAAAATTGGCCTTGGACAATCTGCATACAGATTATGAGGAACTGAGTTCATCCCTATTAGGGATTCCAGAGACAATTTTTCCAGACCAGGTTCAGTGCTCAATGATCAGAATATATTGATAGGAAATATTGATCACAGTGGTTATGGTTTACAGAAACACAAGAAGAGAATATAAAAGATCCTAAAAGTCGTTTTAAATGAATAGCCCAGTACCACAGCATCAGAACTCGACAGCTGTTGAAAATCACTACAGGGCAGTATCATAGAGACTGGCCAGTAGCAAATACTACTAGGCCAATGGCAAAGTAGGTGGTGTCCTTTCCATCTCCTAACTTCTCCATTTTGCTCTTTTCACTCCCTTTCTCTCCCTGAATCTCCAGATAGCAATCTAATCTGATAAAAAGATAATATGCAAATTGACCCTCACTCCATTACATCTAAGCTATGCCCACCAGCCAAGCCACACCCACCAGCCAATCAGAGCAGTGGTATGCAAATTAACCCAGCCATGATGGCGACCAGTAGTCACAGAGCTAGAGCAAATAGGAGGCTTCCGTTGCACCAGCGATGGAGGAAACTGCCTGCCTAGGCCAGCTGGGCCTCTGCTCAAAGCAGCAAAGTTTCAATTATAGAAGCCACAAAGCTGAAGCAAACAGGAAGCTTCATTTCCCCAGTGATGGAGGAAACTTCCTGCCAAGGCCAGCTGTGGCCTTCCACTCAAGGCAACAAAGTTTCAATTATAGAAGATAAATAAACCCCAGAAACCTGATTCCAGCCAGCCTCGCTGGGACATTGAGTCAATGGGAGCTATGGCCAGCCTACAAACAGCCATCAGCCACTCAACCAGGCTAGCTAGGCACCCCAGGGGGGGGGGCACCCACCTTGAAGAGGCTGTGGCCAGCCTGCAAACAGCCATCAAACCCTCACCCAGGCTGGCCATGCACCCCAGCAGGATTCCACCCTGAAGAGGATGTGGCCAGCCTACAAACAGCCATCAGCCCCTCACCTATGCTGGCCAGGCACCCCAGCAGGAACCCTACCCTGATCCAGGACACCCTTCAGGGCAAACCAGCCAGCCCCCACCCATGCACCAGGCCTCTATCCTATATAATCCTATATAATAAAAGGGTAATATGCAAATTGACCCTAACAGCAGAATGACTGGAAATGATTGATCACTATGACACACACTCACCACCAGGGGGCAGATGCTAAATGCAGGAGCTGCCCCTGGTGGTTAAGGCATTCCCACAGGGGGAGCTCTGCTCAGCCACAAGCCAGAAGGCTGCCAATACAACAGTGGTTGTGGGAGCCTCTCCTGCCTCCTCAGCAGTGCTAAGGATGTCCGACTGCAGCTTAGGCCTGCTCCCCACTGGCAAGTGGACAGCCCGCGAGGGCTCCCACGCTGCCAGAGGGATGTCTGACTGCCATCTTAGGCCTTATTGCCTGAGGAGCAGACCTAAGTCAACAGGTGGCATCTCCCAAGGGGTCCCAGACTGTGAGGAGGCACAGAGTGGGCAGAGGGACACCACCCCCACCCCCGCAGAGTGCACAAATTTTTATGCACCAGGCTTCTAGTAATTAATAATAGCTTATAGCATGACATCTTCTAGCAGCCCAAGATCAATGTCAGAGTATGGCCTTTAGTAAGAATAAGTCCCTGGGTTCCATTATTATTCTCACCTGTTCACTTCACAGTTGTGTGACTTTGAGGGCAGTTATTTTACCTTTCTCAGAATAACCTTCTCCATTGAAAAAATTGGGTATAAGAAATGAAGTTACATTCAAAGGACCTTAGTACCAAGAAGTACTTCTTTGTAATAGAATAGATGTAGGTGGAACAGCGTTCTCCTCATTATTCGAAGTCTAAAGATTTAAAAACCATATTCTCTTTTCTTTAATATGTCCAGCTGGATATTTCAAACTCCAAAGAGTACGTGAGGGGCCAAAGTACCCAATTAATCCTCAGAGTAACCATATTTACACCGACTGCCTGTCCACTACATCCCAAACAGGACCTTCCCATCTCAAATCCACATTGATGAAATCCCTCGGCCACAGTTTTTGAGCAGATGATTTGTATTTGAATCCTCAGTCTGAGTTGACAAGACAAGCAGGACAGAGGAGCAAAGCACAAGGCAAGCAAAGGACAAGGACTGACTCTCTGGTGAATTTGCTTAACTTCCATTTCATGGTAAGAAACCAAAACAGTTTTTCAAATATGCTTGCACGGTAGCACTGTCCTTGAATGTGTTCAGCCAGCTCCCGTCTGAGTCGGTGTAATGAGTCTGCATTTTATAAGAGCTGAGCCTGGTCCAAATAGAACCGTGTAACTGTTAGAAAGATTAATGGATTGTATCATCCCACCGTTGACTATAAACTTCTAATTGTGTGAATCTCAGTGTGGCGTCTAGAGCAGAGCCTGCTTCCTCAATCACTAATATCCACTGATATTGTTCATTATTTTTCTAATGCCAACCCTAGGTACACCTGGGCTGGGCAGATCCCCGAGGAAAACAACAACTTTAGCTGTAGGTACTTGAGAGCAGTCATTATCTCTGTTCCAATTAATTCATCAATCAGTGTTTACCAAGTTGCCACTGAGAACAGGGACCAGCACTGAGTCCTGCTGAGCGGGGAAGGATGGCAGAGTCTGTGAAGATCGAGGCTGTGCTCTGGAGCAGCCAGAACCAGGAGCCAAGAGACCACGCTCTCTTTCTGAGTTGGCACTGCCTGACACCAGGCAACTCAGTTATTCCTCCGAGCCTTAAACTGGGAAGCAAGACACCAGCCAGGTCACCGATGTGAGGAACAACAGACACAATGTGTGTGAATACTCTTTGAAAAATATTAAGCTTGACATAAATGAGATCTTTTGAAGAACTGAGAATAAAACAAGTTAACTTGATCTACCTGAACCCATTTTCTTCCTTATAAATGCATGTCCTCTCTTCCCACATTTCAGAACATTTGGAGTGATTTCTCCACATGAGCAACCCCTTTTCTTTTTCAGCTTTGAAATCATGTGCAGAGGCTTTTTTAAGCGGCACTTGATTTGCCCTTGACAGGACCCCATTCTATTGAGAGAACGGTCAAGTGTGGTCCCTGGTTGGGATCAAGGGAAAGCTGGAGAGGACTTCTTTCCTCTACCTACTCCGTCCCTCTCTCCCTATTTTTCTGGATCCCTTCTGCTTCCTCTGGACAGGAAACACAGAGCTCTCAGCCAGGCTGCCCCTGCCCCCCTTCCCACAGGAAACTGGACCACTGAGCGGAAGTCCCAACAACCACTGGGCCCTTCCTCCCAAGCATGTAATTGTATAAGCTGCTTTTAATCACTTCACAAAAATGTCCCTCTTTCCTTCCTTAAAACTGCATTAAATGAGCACATTCCCTTATGTTCTGAACAATATTCTTTTTTTTTCTTTCAAGAAGTGAAGAGAGGAATATCAGGTACCTATATTACTACAGCGTGTTGGGAAATTCTGGATGGCATAGTGCTTGTTGGCAAGCATGACTGCAAAGCTCCAAAGTTAATCAAGGTGCTAAGGTTTTCAGGATCCGGATTTGGCAGAATTTCCCCACATCCCCATGCCAATTTAAGTGTTTAAATATCTAGGGAACAGTAAATATAGAACATGCAAGTCCAGCTTTAAGCAAGAATTGTGGCTGTCGTCCTGCCTGACAAGCATGTCCCCCTATGTCCTCAAAACCTTCCTTTTGACTGGATGGGGAATAATATGTATGCCCTCCCCAGTCCTGCAGCTCTCCAAAAGGTTCAAGCATTCACCTGCCACCTCATTTATCACAAACGAATGTATGCTCTGTAGATCAGAAAAATGGGCTGATTAGGAACAGATTTGTGTACATGCGAATCTGCACTCTGAATGATGGAAATGCTAAAGCTTATTGCACTCTAGAGTTTAGAAGTAACTCTGATTCCATCAACTGTCTCCAGTTGTTACAATACGGCCTATAAAAGTACAACCCAAAGAAACCTGAAAATAATGAGTTGGCAAGAGATGCAGCACCACACTTTACCAGCAATACCCATAGAGTTTTTTTACCAGACATGTGAAGGTTGCATGCTAACCAAGACGTCTCGATATATCACTAAAGGAACAATGGCCATGTTCAGGTCTGAAAACTGACCACCAAATGTTTTCTGCTGTTTTCCACACAGACAAGTGATAATAGTAGGAAGCCTGGTCCTGCTAGAGTTACTCTGCTGCATGAAGGGGGAAGAAGGTCCGGGAAGGGAAATATAAAGCTGGAGGAAATAACAAAAGGAAAAGACGATTCCTCATACCAATGAAATCCTGCCATTTGCAAGCAAGATGCTCTGTCAAATCTGGACTGTGTGAACTTTGGTAAGTGAACAAATGCCCTGGTTACTACAGGAATGAGGGAGGAAACAGTCAAAGGCCCAGAGACCCAGAGAGGAAGAGCCTGTGTTAGCTGGGGACATTGGTGTTTTTCCTCTCATCCTTAAGAGTTCAAACTGTGGAGGATATGAACCAAAAAGAAGCCCAACGAGACTGTGGGGAGGAGCAACAAACCCACATAGAGAAGGGGAAATGAACCTTCCCAAACAGAGCCCGGGCCCTTTTCGTGGGCACAAGGCCTATAAGACCACCCTAGACTCCTTGGTGGCATTTGAGGACCTTGCTTTACAGCTCCCTCTCATTTCACTGGGATGTAAATAATTGATAACTTAATGGAACCCAATAAACCCACTGCAACTGAACAGAGATATTTTTGATGACATTAATTACAGGGCTAGTGACTTGATGAGAAAACAAAAATATTTCAAACCACATTTTAATGATCTCCACCAAGAACTCCTAGCGTTCCAAATGAAGCTTGGATCTCTGGGCCTTGTTTTTATTATTTCCTCCTTCCATTTGCCCTCATAGGAAATATAAGTTATAGCTGAACAGAAGAGATGGTTAATTATTTTTGTGTTTATGCTTTGCAAGGGTGGGTGGCAGGCCCCCATATTCTAATATTGGAGGAAGGCCTAAGGGACCGAGGGCTTTGAGGGGAGGTTCCTGGTGCACCCACCAGGGTCGCATGTTATATGACAGAGGTGTTGTGGAGGTAGGCTTGGCAACTAAGGCTACGACTGGAGTTGAGATTGTCATTTATGACATTACAACACCGGGGTGCATTAAACTGATATGGTAAGCAGTATCATTAAGGCTGTTGAAAGGAAGTCAGAGTTCAAGTCTTTGTACACGAGGCACTTTATGTGGTGATGACTTCTGAATTTATAGTTGTCAGAACAGGAGTAGAAATGTTGATTTGGTTTGACAACAGGTCTGTTCACGCTTGTGTCTGGTTGATTGTGAGGTCCAATTCATATTTCTTTTTCTCTGGGAAAACTCTTTCAAGGTTGTTATTGCTTCATGAGGAAGGTCCAGAACTGTGTCTAGAAAGTTATCCCAAAACCCAGATGTCATGCTACGGGAAGTGTACCGAATACTCATCACACATGGCTGCTGTGAAAGGGTGCTTTAAGGTAATATTGGGGTGGGGAATGTAGAGAGGATCTGGGTATGTCTCAAAATGAAGGGGGTGGAGGATAGGATAGATGCTTCAACCCAATTCCAAGAATAATAAAATTCTATTCCTCTGTGATTCATTACATACATTGGATTCCACCACAAGCCAAAACACATCTTTAAATATCATTACAGGATACAGAAAAAATCTCCTGGAATTAGGTTATACTAGCCATTTGGATGTGTTTTTCCACTGCCTCCACTGTCACTGTTGGACTACACTTCTTTCTTTCTGTGGAGAGGCCTAAATAGCCAAGGGAAGATCTTTTTTGGTTAGTTAGTTTAGAACTTAAGAGATCTACCAGGTTGCTTGTTCTCAAGTTGAAAAAGATACTGGCTGGCTGTTAGGCCAGGTTACTGAATCTCTCACACTTTAAAGCAATGAAATGCTAAGCTTCCACGTGTTGTAGAGAGCTGTTCATTGACTTGGCTCATAAGCAGGAAGAAAAGGGGGGCGGGGCAGTGAATGGTGCAATGAAAAGAATTCTTTCTCTCCCTCCCAGGTTCTTTATACAAATACATCCTGTTTCTCTAGTTTTATTTCCTCAACATTCTTCTCTATGTTCTTAATACTCTCCATCATCTGATCGTGTAAAATAAATTATAGGATATAAGAGCTACAAAATGTCAGCAGCAAAGTGCTTCTGTGGCTTCCTTCCTGGCCTCTCTGTAAACAGCACCAGGAAAAATCAATGTTTTTATAAGTCTCCCAGCCCAATTGGGTCTACTTAAGAAAAATCTCCAGATGAAATTTATTGAAATGTTCCTAAAATGCCTTCTATTTATGTATCACAAATGAAACATTATTCAGAATTTGGAAGTGGTTTGTGAAATAATTGAGCCATTTCAGATTCCGCCTATAATGGAAACTTATCAATGGAGTAGATATTTTATCACATTGGAGTTAATGTGGGGCTGCTGATTTATCATTAATAGAGCATTTGTCTAGAAAACAATGTCCATATTTGATGGTCTGGTGACTTTTTTCTCCCATGTTATACCACAATCACTTCCCGGTCTTACTGGAGCCCATTGTGTAAAGTTTTATGAAATAAGTCATGTCAAATGACATATTGTCAGACAGATCTGGGGACAATTTTGGAGGACTTAGGTGGAAAAGGAAATCATGTGGTCTTTCCCAGCCTTACTTGTAGTTTTACTGGGTACAGATCCCTTTTTTGCACACTGATTTAGCCCCCGGAATGGTGGTGCAGAATTAAATTTAAATACCAGCGCTTCTACCTCAAAGGTCGCTCTAAGTCACAGCCATATTTGACTCAATCAATGGTCTCTGGAGCAAGAGTTTATTAGAATTGTTCATAAAAGACTGCATGGCAGTCAGCTTGCCATGGAGAGGACACATGCATTAGAAACTTCTGGAGGGCTAAGAAGCAGTTTTTTCAGAATCAGGTAAGCTGGATTGAGTTCTGAAGTCTCTTTTTAATAGGTGTCAGTTGTCAGTATTGCAAAACATATGATATATTGCAATGAAACTTAATGTTCCAATATAGGAAAGAAGGAGAGAAAGAGAGAGAAAGGTGAGAGGGGGAGGAAGAGAGTGAGTGAGGACAGAAGGAAAATACTTGTCCAATGATTTAAGGTCCACATAGAACTCACTCCCACACTTCCTGAGTCTGATGTCAGGCTGCCACATTTCTCTTTGATCATCACTGAGGCACTGCAGGAAAAGGGGAAGGAGCAGATATTCAGCCAGTGGACCAATTGCTTTGTGTTCCATAAAGGCCAAGGTTATTCCTCCATTGCTGAGTTTAGATTCTGGGAGGGCACCAAGCCTGGAGGGGGACGTAGGAGAACAAAATGTGACTTATTCATGGCAATCTAAGTTGACCCTTTTTGGCTCACTTTTCCTCCTGATGCCTTGGGCAAATCTATGATTTCTTCCCTTATAGTAGTAAAACAAGAGACTGATCCAGGTTAAGACCAAACCAAGGTTAAAGTGTGGATTTTCTCTTTTGCAGTATGAAAATATGTAGGCTTCTAAAAGGAAATAGTATAATTATATCTGGACTCCCCATTAATCTATACTACTTATTAAAATTCAATAGTTCATGAGGTTTTGTAAAGAGCTAAATGTTGAACCACCAACAAATTAAATATAACTTTATTTCAATCAAATGACTAGCTCACCGAACCCTGTGTTTTACACAATTATTACATTTAATCTTCGTCTAATGGATTAAGCAGTTGTTCTCAAGGTGTGGTTCCTGGAACAGCAGAATTACCTGGGAACTTGTTAGAAAAGTTACATGTTATCAGGTCCTACCCGAGGCCTACTAAATCCAAAACACTGGAGACAGGACCAGCCACCCAGGTTTTATCAAGCCCTCCAGGTGATTCTGATGCACATTACAGTGGAGAATAACTGGGTTATGGAGTATTCCCATTTTAGAGATAAGGCAACTGAGACACAAAGAGCTTAGAGCAATTTAGCCAACACCACAGAGCTAGAAAGTAGTTGAGTTTACATGCCTACAAAGTCCTTGCTCTTAACCACTAGGTTATGCTGCATGATGGGTCTCAGTTTACTTGGGAAACCATGTCAAGAATATGGACAAATGAGAAACATACTCCAGAGGAAGAATTTAGTGGGGTGGTTTTTTTTATTACTATGAACTAAAAGATATGGCTTTAAAATAATCTTTCTTGGTTGAGTTTCTGTCTATAAAATACCTGAAATGAAAGTTATGACGCAGAATGTTAAACTCAAACACCAGGTAGCTGGAGGAAAATAATGCCTGGAACTAGAAGTCCCAGCAAGCAGACAGTCCCTCACCCTGTGGAGGGCACCAGCCTGGCGCCAGCAGAACAATGACACCAACAGAATCTCTCAAGGGAAGCCAGGGATTCAAAATTGCAAGTGAAATCTTGTAACCACAAAACATTAGCTACTAATTCATGAATTTTATAAAACTATACAGATTTTTTTTAAATAACATGGATTTTGCTTACAGAATGCCATTTTGCAACCTCTCACTGAGAAATCCTCATACCATTTTAATGAACCCCGGTCAAAAGACTGAAGGGACATAAGGTTTGTGGAAAATATGTTTGTGGCGAGGCATGGAAAATTGAACTCATGAGAACTGTGCTAAGTGCTCACGTTTTCAAACATAGCCCAAACCTGATGGCTATGTCATAGAGGTTGCTTTTATTAATATACTAGAGACCTGGTGCACAAAATTCGTGCATGCGAGGGGGGATCCCCTCAGCCCAGCCTGCACCATCTCCAATCTGGGACACCTCAGGTGATGTCTGACTACCGGCAGTCAGACATCCCTCTCACAATCCAGGACCACTGGCTCCTAACTGCTCACCTGCCTGCCTGCCTGATCACCTTTAACTGACCCCCCCCACCCCGCTGGCTGGCCTGATCACCCCTAATCACCTCTGCCTGCCAACCTGATCATCCCTAACTTCTCCCCCACCCCTGACAGCCTGGTCACCCCTAACTGCCCCCCACCACCAGCATGGTTTGCCCCTTACTGCCCCCCATGCCTGCCTGGTCACCCCTAATAGCACCCCCCCTGCTGGCCTGGTTGCCCCCAACTATGGCCCCTGCCAGCATGGTTGCCCCTCACTGCCCTCCTCTGCCAGCCTGGTCAACCCACACCACCTTCTGTTAAGTTGTTTGGTCATCCTTCATTAATCCTCCTCTGGCTTTGTCACCCCACTCAGCCTGTTTGGTTGTCTGTTGGTTGTTTCGGATGTGTTGGCCTCTGGCTCTTTAGATAGATAGATAGATAGATAGATAGATAGATAGATAGATAGATAGATAGATATAGATAGTTTGGAACATTATTTTACCATATTTTCATGCTTGTACAATCTTCACTGAGATCTTGTGACTGCAGACCCTCATTTCACCAATGACTATCTGAGCGTTGGAAAATTACCTTTGAGGCATATGTCAAGTGTTTATGTGGGCACCATTTTCAATTTTCATTGTAAAAGCCACTCTACAAACTGAAAAACATTCAGAGGAAGCAGGTTTGGAAAGGTTATTGCAAAATCCATCTCAACTGCAAACAGAAGTGATTTTAATGCCTGTTATTTTGGAAGCAGTTCAAAGTTATTTTTTCCATTGTAAATAGCATTAAAGTGCTCTGCAGAGGCAAGTATTACTTTTTTCTTGGCCGGCTGCACTTCAGTAATGGTTCTTATACACTGAAAGCATAACAATAAGACTCAGGAAGTTATGCACAGTGTATTGAGGATAGCAGAGGAGTGGGAGGGAAGAGGAGGTCATATGGTAAGTGTAGAGAAGAGAAATTGGGGGGTGAGGGAGGGAGGAGAATGCTGTGTATGTGAATAGCTGCCAAGACAGGGAACATCTGGAAAACCTGCTCTATATTATGTGGTCATTCCACAAACTTTTCCGAGGAATCTCATAAGGAGAATATTACATTTTAATTAGAGCTGGGATTGATCCAGAGAAAAGGGGAGAAAGAGAGGATGGATTGGTGAACAAGCTGCATTTTAGTTTGGCCGAGTCCCCTTAGCTCCCTCTAGATATGCTCTGCATGTTCCAATCGCTCTGTGACTTAATGAAACAGCACACTGGGCTCTTGCTCAGCCCTAACCTGTAAACAGGGAACAGAGGCAATGGATGTGTATCATTCGAAGGAAAGAGGTCAAACCTGGGACATTTTATGTAGAGAGGGCACCATAAAGCCAATGTGATATCCTTGTCTTTCCCTTCCTTTCCTATTTATGTCATGTGGCAAGTTTATCAGTTATTCTCTGATAGCAAGAAGGTAACGGGGAAATGTGGATTTAAGAATGTGGTAAAGTATGTAATTTCTTTAAGGTAATATTATTGCATTTCATTTTATGAGAAAATATAAGTATTATGCCAACAAATGTAATAGTCCATATGTTTTAAATCCTCCTTAATGGTAATTAAATGCTAATAACTTATTAGTGTTGTAGTTAAGCATCTCACAAATTAAATTTAATAGAGCTAATATTAATAGAAAAAATAAAAAATATTTCTCAGAACTTTTTTGTTGTTGTTTACAAATTCATCATTGTACATTTATTGAGCTCAAATTACGGAGTCGGTACTATCCTAGAGCACCCAACCCCTTCCGCTCAAGGGACTAACAGTCAAGTAAGAAAGACTAAGTGTAGAGGCCATGAGATGTTAGTAACAATATAAGACAATGATGTATACGATGGCAGTCAGTAAATTGCCAAGCTAATGGTTCAAAAAGAAGCACCAGGGACTGTGGGGGTAGAGAAAGCATGGGTGGCTTCCTGAAAGAGGTTGCATTTGTCTGAACCTTGAAGGCAGGTAAAATCTGGAAAGGTGTAGGGGAGAAGGAGGGTCCAGCAGGGAGAGAGCTATGCTCTGAGCAAATGCCTCAGCTACATTAGAAGTGATTCAAAGAAAAGAGGAAGAGGCTCCTGGAGGCAACACAGGGAGGGTGGCATGTGACAGGAGCCAATGACCAGATGGTATAAGGCATTGGCAAGCCCTATCTAGGGTATTATCTAGGGTTATAGGGTCCTTGTACGAGGAAGGGTCCCTAGTATAGGGAAGAAATGCTAATAAATAAAAAGGGTCCAAAGGAAATAAGTATTTCAGGAGTATACATATAGGCATATACCAGGAGAAGTGGGAGAGGAGAGAAGAGCATATGGTAAGCAAGAAGAAGAGAAATTGGAGATTGGGATACTTTCAAATGTTCAAGGAACGTTTCTTTTCTTGAATGGGAACTCTGTGGCATATGACAGGTTGAACATCATGTCCATTGTGATTTCTGTTTCCCTTCCTTTATATCCCAGGCCCAGAAGTGTTCTGCCATCTGAAATACTCTAAATTCCTGACCCCTTGCATTATTGACCCCATGCCAATAACATGTCAACTCCTTTTCTTTCCTCTTGTAGCATATCTTCTCCAGACAGGATTTTACCCTTGTGCACGAGCAACTTTTTCCAAAAGTTGGAGAAATCATGCAAAGAAAGAACATGGCATCTGATTCTTGGCAACACCTTCCCTGTATAGTCTTCCAGCTGCTGCACATACTTATACTGCTTAATTTCATTTAATAAGAAAGCTCAAAACATTTCCCAATTTGAAACATAACCCTGCATGCTGCTCCCTGTAGTCTAACCAGAAATCCCATTCTCCTTCTTCTCTAACTCAATAAACCAAATCTAATTGGAGGATAATTATAAAATACACTGATGTGCAATTTGTTTCACTAACCCAATAATTAATTAATATGCTACTTATGGTTCGGAAGAGCTCTTAAGACACAACACAAATTCCACTAGATGAAAGAGAATATCAAAGACATAAACCAGGAGCAGCCTGGTTACATAAGACAGGCCAGGAGAAAAAGATAAGAGAGAGAAAAAGTCAAGATCTATTTGGCCTTTTTGAATCTATGGTGAGATTTATTTCACTTTATTGGGGGGATTCTCCTCTTCCCCCTTTTTTGAAAGTGAGATAGATTGTGTGTTTTGCAGATGAATTGGCAGGATTACTCGGGCAGCTGAATCCAGCTGGTGGGTGGACTTTTTTATGTTTAAACTTTCCAACCACCAGATGCTTTCCAGTGAGAGAATAGTCCTAATCCATGGAACACATCTCCTATGAACTCCTGGTTATACATTCTGTGCTCATCATCCGGGCAATACACAATTCCCTGCTCCTTTTGCCATTTCACAGTTGAATCTTTTTTTAATTATTTGTTGTTTAAAGTATTACATGAGTCTCCTTTTTCCCCTATTTACTATTCCCTCACTACCCCCTCCCCCAAGTACAAGCCCCCCCCCACCCAATGTCTGTGTCCATTGGTTTTGCTCATATGCATGCCTACAGTTGAATCTTGCTGAAAGACATGCCTTGGATTTCCCCTTTCATTGTTTAAAATGCGCAGTACACACAAACTGGTATGGAGATTTCATTTAATATGATTATAAACCTTTCTTCTATTTGCCTCTGAGAGAGCTGAAGCTAAATCGAACTTCTGGTCACTATTGCAATGAGCAATTATTAAATGATCACTAAATCAACCAAAATTTTAAAAAGATATTTTTTCTTTGTGGACAATTGAGCCTATTCCTCAGAGCTGGGTATTAGATTCTGGGTGATGCCAGGCAATGGTTCACCAATGCACCTTGATAAGCTGAAGGACATTATATTTTATGTGGGGCAACTGTAGTGCTTCTCATCTAATGGTGATAGAACTCAAGTGCCCAGCATGTTTCCTGTCCTTATATCCTCCTCTTCACAAGGCTCCTGCCAGCCTTTCTTTGAATCAGCATCCTTTCTTTGACAAAGCACGCTTGAAGTGCTTCCCCAGCTCAGCCTGGGTGTGCCCGTGTCAGAACCCTGTTTTCCTGGAGACTCGTGTTTGTGCAGCAACATAGTTTGCTTTGGTGGGCCAGTACCATACATGATGAATGAGGACTCAAACCTACAAGTTCAGCTGATTTCTAGTCTATGGTAAGGCCCCTATGAAGGAAACGGTGAATCCACCGCTATGTGGTTCTCTGCCAGGGTCTGCATATGAGTACTGCTTTCTATTTTTATTGCTGTTAACATGAGGTTTGGAATTTAGCTGAGACTTGCCTCATCTTATAAAAGGGAACTGATCAATTGCCTACCTATTGTCTGCAACAAAGGATGTACTACGCGAAGTCATTGTGCTTTCAGCCCACATTGCTTTTACACAGGATGTTATGTAAAAATGGGGAGGCTTTCTGCTCACATGCAACGCAGTTAACTATTCAAATCTCTCTTCAGTGTGCCACCTGACCCTGTTTATCCTGCATTAGAAAGCTCCTGAACTTGGCAGAAAGAAAAATTGTATGCAAGCTTACTTTTTAGAAACATGGACCTATTTTGAGAAATTCTTTTTTCCTTAAAAACAAAAATAAAACCAGTTTCTTTTACAACCATGGGATTTTCCTGAACAAAGAGAATTAGTCAAGCCAAATCTTATGGACTCATCCCATGTCGATTTATGAAAGGAATGCTAATTAGGAAATTCCATTTTATTACATGAAGCCATATTGGACAGAGATAAGACAAACTTGCTTAAATGAATTACTATTTCAAGATAGGAGGAATTTCCAAACTATAGAAAACTAAAAGGAACAACTCCCTTCCTCTCCAGCTCTTCAAGTTCTGCACTATGTGTCCTCAGTGGTGCCGCCCTATTTCAGATTTTAACTGTCTAGAATCTAAGGAGAAATCTTTCTGCCTGTGCTTCTCATTCTATAGACATGTCATCATGGCACAATATGTGCATGGATATTTTTAATAAAGATTGTGATGATAAGGCAAGTAGATGCATTCAACACTAGAATGCATCAAACAACCTGATAAAATAGATGAAAATAGGTTACAGACTTCCTACAGATTATCTTCAGAGAAGAAACTAAAATATGCAAGGGACATGAGAGTTGCTTAATAAATGTTTATTGATGTGATGATAGTGTTCACATAATACAATGCTCCTCAACCCTTTTATACCATAGAATTACCTGGGATTGTGTTAAAAGTGCAGCTTCCTGAGTCCATTCCCAGAAATTCTGATTCAGTAGTTGAGAAATGGGGCCCAGGAGTCAGCAGTTTTGAGTAACATCCCAGGTATTTGGATATAGATGGTCTGTGGGCCATACTTTGAGAAATCTGAATGTCGGTAGTCTGTGGGCTGTGCCATAGGACATGAATTGTGAATAAAGCATCATTTATTTCCAGTAAGTCAAGAAGCACTTCACAAAGCAAAAGGATGACAAACACGCTCAAAAGAGTGGGAAGAACACCGCCAACCTGGAAGGACATTCTGTTCATTTGTTCATTCACCGTTACTTCCTCATTCATACAAATCCCACTGAGCATCTATTACAAAGCATTTCTTTGCTTGCCAGGCCTTGTGACCACTCTGTAAGCCCAGGCAGCCAGGTGTCATCGAGAAGCCCATTGTCAGAAGCAGAATATCAGTGTAGAAGAGCATTCGTGTTCTGCTCAAATTTTCCTGACTTTGAGGCCGTTAGTCATCACTCTGCAAGCACAGTCTTTGCTTCCAGGAAGGCCCCCTAAGAGCCCACATTCTGCTCCCTGCTTTCTACATTGAGAATACTCTTTGACTCTGAAGCTTTCATGGTTGGCTTTGAGCTTGAGGCCATATCACTGGACATTGGGTTGGACCCTCTTTGTTTAGGTGACAGAGGTAGAGCATGGAAACCAGTTTAACACCAACTCAGGCAAAAGGGGAAATTCTGTATTGGGGGACTTGATACTATTTTTCTCAACTCAGAGTTATTGCTTTTTTTCCTCAAGCTAAAAGATAGGCCAATTAAATTTAGTCTTTTAAATAGACCACATCCCAAATTCCTTATAATTGTATGAATATAAATAATATATAATATCATCATAAATATTACCTGGTATAGAGCTCAGGTAAGTAGGATACTCATGAAATCTCTGCTACAGGATTTTAATAACTCAAATTGGTAGAACATACACTGCCAACCAGTACAGGGGAAGCCGAAACTGGTCTCCTTGTTACCTTTGGAGCTCTAACTTAATGCAGTGCTGCCTTGACATATGATTTTGTTGACGGTCAGATACTTGGAAACTCTCACCTCAATTTTACACTTAGAGAAGTTCTATTTACAGAAATGGTGAAATAAGTATTTTCAGACCACATTTCCTATAGAAAACAACTAAAAATAATGGGTAAAATATTAGCAAAAGAAACCCTCATGAATGTATCAAGAACAACCTAACAAGGCTGCAAGGAACTACCAAGTCAAAATCTAAGGGAAACCAGACCTGAGCATCCAGAAGGCGTTTGCTAACTTTTGTGGGTCTCAAGTAGAAGGGAATGCCAAAGCTCAAGGTCAATGCCAAAGGGGAGTCCAAGAAAAAAAAAACCTTCCCACATTAAATGGCCCCCAGAGCATGTGCCAACCAGAAGTAAACTAGCTTCCACCACACCCACAGGTGGAGAAGGGAAGGAAAGTTGTGGGGGGTGCAGAGGGATAAAGAAAGCAAGCTAACTCTGAGATATTACAACCCAGGCCAAAGCTCATGTGGATTTGTACTTGGATTTGTTTTGCCTGGATGTTCTAGAGAACCTCAAACTCTGCACTTGATTGAAGGTGGTGGAGAACTGGTAATGCCCACAGCCAGGCAGAAGCAAAAGCCCTCCAGAGGAATGTGCCTTCATGACAAGCCTCAAAGACCCCGGCAAACAATTTTTCAAAGACAATAACAAGTACACACACAAGAAAGTTCCCAAACACGCCGAAACAAGACACCATGAGCAAGATTTTTGTAAGTTGGAACTCCCTACAGTCTGCCAAGTGAAAGAAGGATCCTAAGGAGAAGAGGGGACACCTGCCGGCTCCCCCAGAACAGGTGCCCTTTAACCCACTGAATATTTGATGAAAAGGTTCTATGGCTAGAACAGAGGAATGTGAACACTGGGGTTTCTCAATTAATTATATGGTTCGGAGTGGCTCTCAACTCCCTGACAATTAAGAAGCCAAACAGAGTAAAAGTCATCAAAGTCCTTCAGGTAAGAAAATAATCTATTTGGAAACAAAACTTCGTGTGTGTTAGGAATTCAAAAAGCACACAATTTCATTTAGAACTGGGAAAAAAACTCTTGACAAAAGGAGGGATTAGTATTTTTATCCCTTTTCGGAGGCAAAAACGGAGGGGCCAAACTGATCCCCAGGAACAGGGATCAGTGAGAGCATGGGGATGGGGCCTGTGGTCTTCTCGGGATTCTACAGGGCGGATCACATGAGTCCAAGGGCTCTCCTCCGAATTCGCCAGGCCTTTTGGTTTTGTTCATGTGTTTTAGATTCAGGGGAAAAGAATGTATTCTACCAGAATTCCCTGCCCTTTATTTTTAAAACCATGTGTGTTTTAGGGTCAATTTAATCTGCATGTTTCCTATTTTCTTATAATTAAACCATCAAAATATTGTTCTTTAAAAACTATTTGATGTCCACAAACCTTCTGAGCCCTTTCAATGAGTTTCTTAAGGGTTTCACCCCACTTAGAAACAGAAGTTGCACTGTGTTATGGGTGACCTGATGCAGAAACCAAGAATCCCCTTTAAATTCTAAAATCCTTGAAGTCTGAATAATTTCTGAATGCAGAGAAAATGAGTTCACCCACTGCTGAAGTCCTGTGCTGCTAAAGAAGACATTTGGAGCAAAGATGAGCTGCATGAGAGGGGGAATGAGAGCTTAGCAATGGGCGGGATGTGGACGCAGCCAAGGCCCCTGAGGAATAGCTGGAAGCCTAACTCATCCCACTGCCATCCATAGAGCGAGCAAACACTGGGGCGGACATCAAATGCCTGAGAGGATGAAAGAGAAACGTGATGTCCATATGCAGTAATATTTGCTCCCAGCACTAAAAAAAAAAACAGCGGAATATAAATGTGTGGATTTCAGCACATCCTATTTGCTCTCTAGGATAATCCCTTGTTGATGGCAGAATCCTCTGTAAATTTACCAACATTGGCTAATTATTTCCTCAGAAAGGATAAATAGAATCTGTTATTCTAACAGATAATTGTCCCGTAGAACCCGAGAACTGCAGTGGCAGGGCCAGTGGATGGATAGGGGTTGTCATGGGAAACTGTGGACAGCAAGCCAGGAAAGTGAGCTGGGCTCTGTAGAAAACCCTTCCTGTGTCCACCCCCCTCCACCTATCCCCGCCCCATGCTGCTGGCATTGACAAGAGCCCACGAGCTTAGCAGCCGCAAGCATGCCTGTGTGGGGGAAGCTCTCCAGTGAGGCTCCAGGGTGCTTTCAGCAGGCATTTCCAGGGAATCCATAAATACTTCTGTTCTGAGCAGTTCCCAGCTCTTGGAGAGCACAGCCCTGTTATCACCAAGCATCAAATAGTGAGCAGACAGGATGCAGGGGCTTCCCCACCACGGGAACTGGCACACGAGTCTAAGGAAAAGGGATCTGAGTCGCTTCCTGCAATTGTTAGAGAAGGATGGCGACCCAGCCCTAGGGTGTGTAGAGTCCTCTGTGCATTACTGTTCTCATGTGATTGTTCTGGTCTCAGTTTGTGCAGGTCTTACTCTCCTACACAGAAACCCCCTCTGTGGAGGCAGCCAGGAGAATGAAAAGGTTGGTATTTCTATTAGATAATAAAATAACACACAGAGTGCTTCGACAGTGTGCAAAGCTCTGACACAGGCATTAAATATCACCTTTGATAATCTTGTTGATTTGAATCACACCAGAAATTACTATAGTAGTAACAATAAAAAAAGAAAACATCATTAGAACCAAGGAGTTTAGCAAAGTTGCAGGATGCAGGATCGATATATAAAAATCAATTGTATTTCTATCTAATACTAGCAATAAAAAACTGGTTTGTTGAGGTACAATTGACATATAATAAACTGCATGCATTTAAAGTGTATATCACATAATGCATTAAAGAAACCATCTCCACAGTCAAGAAAATGAAAGTACTCATCACCCTCAAAAGTTGTCTTTGTTTCTTTTTTTAAAAATATATATATATTTTATTGATGAGAGAGAAACATCGATCAGCTGCCTCCCACACACCTCCTATTGGGGATGTGCCCGCAACCAAGGTACATGCCCTCGACCGGAATCGAACCTGGGACCTTTCAGTCCACAGGCCAACGACGCTCTATCCACTGAGCCAAACCGGTTAGGGCTGTCTTTGTCCCTTTTAATCCCTTCTTCTCACTCCTCCATGCCCTTCTCTACCTCCATCTGTTTTCTGTCACGATAAATTAGTTTGTTTTTTCTAGATTTTTACGTAAATGAAATCGTAAACTATGTTCTTGTTTGGCCTGGCTTCTTTTATTCAGAATTATTTTGAGGCGCATCCATGTTGTTGCTTGGGGGGTAGAGGCCTTCAGCATCTTGGGTCTGTAGGTTTATAATCTCCCTCAAACTTGAAAATCTGTTCAGCCACTATTTCTTCAAGTACTTTTTATGCTTCCCTCTCTCTCCTCCCCTTCAAGGAACTTAGAGTACCTATATTACTACATTAGGACTGATTATGGCTTATTAGCTCACCAATGCTATGTTTTCAGTATTTTTTTAAGTCTCTGAGTTTCATTTTGGGTAGTTTCTATTGCTTCCGGTTTACAATTTTTTTACTTTGTTTTTTTCAGTGTTCAATCTGCCATGAATTCCATCTAGTAAATTTCTTTACCCAGACATCATAGTTTTCATCATTAGAAGTCCAGTTTGTCTTTTTAAGATATTATTTATGTCACACTTCACATTTTCATCTTTCTTGAACATAGGAATAGTTATAGGAACTCTTTTAATGTCTTTTTCACTAACCCTATCATCTGGGTCAGTTTCAATGGAATGAATTTTCTCCTAATTACAGGTCACATTTTCCTGTTTCTTTGTATATCTGGTCATTTTTATTGGCTGCCAGACAGTGTGAATTTTATGTTTTTGAGTCTTGAATATTTTTGTATTCCCAAATAGTCTGGGGTGCACTTAGATTACTTGGAAACATGGAAACAACTTGTTTTGCTGTTGAACTTTGCTAGGTAGGACCAAAGCAGCATTCAGCCTAGAGCTCATGAACTTCATGAGGGTTTTCTACTTTGGTAGGAACAAAACTAAGGTGACCAGATTTAAAGCGGTACACCACTGACGGGGGCGGGGGCGGGGGGGGGGGGGGGGCTTTTTTTCTTTTTTTTTTATTATTACTTAAAATGTTACAAAGAGTAATCGGGACTTTTTTAAAATGCCGCGGGATGCAGGACAAACTGTTAAAAATCGGGACTGTCCCGCCAAAAGCCATTCTTGGCACTACATGAGCTGTAGGTATTATTCACTCTGGACTTCTCGGCGTGATGCTTCCCCTGACCGCTGGTAGCTGCCTCTCCGGCTCGCACTGGTCAACACTCAGCTGCAGACTCTGCGGGTTTCTGGAAGCCTCTCTCTGCCGTGCTGGTCTCCCCAGTGCTCTGTCCTGTGAACTTCGCCACTGAGGCCTCCATGAACTCTGAACTCCTTCACTCAGGGAGGCCGCTGGGCTCTGCTAGAGGCGCCACCCTCTTTGCTGTGGCCGGGAAACCCCGTTTTCCCAGTCACTCATGTAACACTGTTTTCCATTGCCTGATATCCTATGACTTGAAAACCATTGTCTTATGTATGTATTTTGCTCAGCTGTTTATTGTCTCAGTAGAGAGGCTAGATCCAGTCCCTGTTATTCCATCTTGGCTGGAAACAAAATTCCATAATCGGAAACTGAAATTGAAAAAAGATTACAATAGCATCAATAATATAAAAATTTTAGGGGGAAAATTAGTACAATGTGGCCTATATACTGAAAATTACAAAACATCTCAGATAAATTTAAAATGGACCTAAAGAAGTAGAGATATTAACTGTGTTCATTTATCGGAAGACTTGATATTAATAAGATGTCAATTTTCCCAAAATTGATCTATTGACTCAATGCAATTTTAATCAAATCCCAACAGGCTTTTCTGTAAAAATTGACAAACTGATTTTTAAATGTATATACAAAAGCAAATGAAGATCTGGAAAGTTAAATTAATCTGAAAAGAAGGACAAATATGGAGTAATTATGATGCTGGATTTAAGGCTAACTCTAAAACTATAGTACTAAACATGGTTTGGTATTAATATAGATCAATAGAATAGGATACAGAGTTCAGCAGTAGACCCTCGGATCTATGGGCAATTGATTTTCAACAAAGGTGCCAAGGTCTTTCATTAGAAGAAATAGCCTTTTTTAGTAAATAGTTCTGGAAGAAATGATCATATTGGGGGTAGGGAGACCTGGATCCTCATGCCACTTACAAAAATGTATTTAAGATACATCAAACACTATCTAAAACTATAAAAGTTCTAGGAGAAAACAGGGAAAATGTATATATTGTAGCTAAGGAAATATTTCTTAAATAGAACACACAAAAATAAATGAGCCACAAAAGAAAAACTATGATAAATTGGTCTTTCTAAAAATGTAAACTGTAATAGCCTGTCTCTATTTTGATGTTGGTTTTGACTGCTGACAGCTTTCAAGCCCCAGCCCCCTCCTCCTTTGGCCCCACATCTGGGGTAGCTGATAAGAAAGTCCAGGTGCTCCCACCTTTGTTGCCAACAGGAAGTTCAACACATGCAAGCCCGGGCTCTCAGGCACAGGAATCCTGCTACAGCCCATCCCCTAACAATAAAAACAAAACCAGTCTCTTCTCCCTGCTCTCTCATATGTGTAAACACATATCCATAAAAAGCATTTATCTAGACACATAAAAGAACTCACACGCCTCAGTAATAAGGCAAAAAACATTTTTTAAAAGTGGCAAGAGATTTGAGAAGATTCTTTACCGAAGACGATGTACAAATGACAAATAATCATTTGAAAGCCTGCTGAACAGCATTCATCTGAGGATGAATGCTGCAGAGGATGTGGAAGAACGGAAAACTTCAGACATAACTAGTGGGAATGCAAAATGGTACAGCCACTTTGGAAGGCAGTTTCCAACAAATTGAACACAGACTTGCTATGCAACCCAGTTAACCCACTTTTAGGTATTAATCCAACAAAAATGGAAACATATTCATGCAAAGACCTATATTCGAGTGATTATAGTGACTTTGTTCTACAGTAGCCAGAAATTTGAAGCAAGCCAAATGTCCACCGACTGGTCAGTGAATACACAGAACATTCTTCCACCTAACATGACAGCGTAAGGTATCACCATGAAGGCTTCTGCTGTATCCATGAGTCACTTATCTTATTATTCATTTTATTTTTCTTTAATGTTCCTACTATATATTTTTTTTTGAATCATGTCTTTTTTGGGGGGAGGGGCTTTGAACCATCATTTTTTTTTTAAAAATTGTTTTATTGCTTAAAGTATTACAAAGAGTGTTAAATAAGTCTCCATTATTTCCCCCTTGACCTTCCCCCCTCCTCCCCTACCCCCCAGTGTCTTGTGTCCATTGATTATGCTTATATGCATGCATACAAGTCCTTCAGTTGATCTCTTAACTCCCCCACAACCCTCCTGAGCCTTCCAGCTGTAGTTTGACAGTCTGTTCAATGCTGTTTTGCCTCTGTATCTGTTTATGTTCATCAATTTATAATGGTCTTTATTATCCATAAATAAGTGAGATCATGTGGTATTTTTCTTTCATTGACTTAGCATAATGCTCTCCAGTTCCATCTATGCTGTTGCAAATGGTAAGAATTCCTTCTTTTTTACAGCAGCATAGTATTCCATTATGTAGATGTACCACAGTTTTCTAATCCATTCATCTGCTGATGGGCACAGAAACACCAATCAGAAAGGATATATGCACCCCTATGTTCATAGCAGCACAATTTGCCATAGCTAAGATTTGGAAACAGCCTAAGTTCTAATCCTAAATAATAATATGTATGAAATCATACACTTGGTAAGTTATATAATTTCTGAAATACAGTAAAATGCATACATAACAGGACATGAAAAGGGGATTTTTTGGCTACTTCAGAAAATTGGTAAAGTTTCAAAGTTTTAAAAAAGATGATGAGACATACCCCAGTAATCTAAAGCAGGATGCTAATAGGTGGTCCTTTGAGACAAGCAAGAGAAGTTGGGGTGGTGATCATGGACTACAATATACAGATGATGTATTAGAGAACTGTACATCTGAAACCTATATAATTTTATTAATCAGTGATACCTCAATAAATTCAATAATAAATAAATAAATACTTAAAAACCCTTCAGGAGGAGGATACCTCATTAAAGTAGAGAGTATTATGGTGTCTTCCTGCCTTTTCTATGAGCTCTTCCACCTCAACTTTGAAATAAAGCAAGGAGGCCTCAAGAAATCCACTCAGAGAGATTAATGATAGATAGAGACATGGAGGCTGGCCTCTGACTCCCTCGGCAGATGGAAGCCTTTGACAGCTCCAAAGTATTAGTAGTATTAGTGACTTCTTAGGGGACCCCCAAATTGTGTTTCCTGGAGTTTGGAAAAATGAAGAAGTCAGAAAGCAAGAGGTTGGCAAGTGCTGCCCTGGACAGCAGCACCAGGAGAGAGGGCCAAGTGGAGCAACTGCACTGCTGTATATGACAGACAGAGCACGGTATGGGAGCTCCTGTGAGCCACAGGAGTGATGCTCCAGAGAGTAGTGGAGTTAGACCATCTTGAAAGGATGCTGCACCCCAGCAGAAGAAGGGGATAAACTGCCAAAAGATAGGAATAATGGCGGTGTCATACAAAGTTAGAAAGAGAGTCCGTCAGCTCATTGCACAGTGGTCTTTTGTGTGGTGGTAGAAGCATCCCCTATAAAACACCCCCAGAAAGAGCCAGCTTGGGCCTCTGTCGTAGGAAGGCACTGACCACGAGCTAACAACAGCTCCAAGACAGCCAGTCTTTGTGTTTTCTTCTAATCCACCTCTCCCTCCTGGCCTTGATTCCGGGAGAGCCAAAAGCGATACCGTGAATTGGAATCCATGCATCAAGGAGAGCAAAGTAAAGTATTGTTCCCTTTTCGACTGTTTTCCTTCTAGGTCAAGGACCAGATGGTGGAGCGTAAAAACTCTGAATTGGATGAAAAATTGAAATTTGGATTCTCATTTGACTGGAATTTTTAACACATGAGCATGACAAAGTAGGAAGGCACAAGGGAATTAAAAACAGTACTATTTCCTGATTGTACCTTATGGTGTCCTGCTCATTCAGTAAGTTCAATAAATTATTAAAATTAAAAAAATATTCATTCAGGCACACTTAAAGTCATGTTGCATCCCACTAGTGACCCATATGCCATAGCTCACACTTTGGGAAAGATTGAGTCACACCACATAGAATTAGCAGGCCACAGAGATAGGACTTCAGCACTGAAAAGACCTGGGCCATTGCCCATGTTAAGAGTCAAATAGAATCATTTAGAGATAAGGACAGGATCTCAGAGATAGCAAATAATTTGCCTCAAATAACATAGCTCTTTACTTAATCAGAACTCAATTATGCTAATTCCTAGATCAGAGTGCTTTCCCAATATTACATTGCATTGCTGGTTCACCATTGGTAAGTTGTAATATTGTGTTGGAAATTTAATTATCAACTATATATAATTTGTCTGCCTGATTGTTTTACAAAAAAAAAAACAAACAAATAAATAAACAAAGAAAAACAACTTCTGAATTTCCCTAATTTAATTAATTCAATATTAAAACTCTGGGAAAATAAATTGTCTTCAGATTCCTACTCTATCTCTAATATGTCTACCAGGCCACCCACTTATCTCAGAGGTTAGGCTTAAAAAACTTGGTATAGGAACTTTCATACAGAGTTTTCATTAATTCAACAAATGTTTATTAAACCTCTCATGTGCCAGGCCTTTCACTAGGCACTGGGAATATAACAAAAACAAGTTACACTCCTTGCCCCCCAGTTATTGAATATCCATAGATGAGAAAACAGGCAAATACAATGAGTACTCTGATGGAGGATTACTGACTGGATGATACAAGAACCAAGAGACCCCCGAACCAGTCGTAGGGGGACCCAGAGGCTCACGTAAGATTTTACTTAAATAAATACATATCAGTGTACATGTTTGACATCAGAGGTCATGACTAACTACAGTGGCATCAAGATTTGCACCGGTGCCCGGCTGGTGTGACTCAGTGGTTGAGCATCAACCCATGAACCAGGAGATCATGGTTTCATTCCCAGTCAGGGCACATGCCCAGGTTTTGGGTTCGATCCCCAGTAGGAGGATATACAACTTCTTCCAATGGAAAAACAAAAGTGGTGGTCATCAGTGAACCGGCAAGCCCTAAGTAGGAATGGCCTGGATAAAGTCCTGAGCACAGAACCCAAGCACTCATTCTCCTGCCAGTACTCTATGCTGCTGAGAAAGTACCTAAGGAGACAGATAGGTTATTGCGGCAATAAAAACCAGAGATATGTGGTGAGAGACTCATTACTTGCTTTTACTGTCCAAACAATCAGAAAAAGTAATCTGTAAAGTATTCTTTCATAGCGATGTTGCAAAAGAATTCTCCTCCCCCCCTTCTAAGCCATGAAAAGGCACCCATGAGGATATGTGGAATTGCATCATGAATTTTTCCTGTCCTCAGCAGAATCCTGTTTTTGCATTTGCCAAAAGTGGAATTTATGTGAAATAGTTTCCTATTCTCTCTAAAAGTTAACCCACAGGCACAGATCAAACAATAATGGCTGTGTGATAAAGTACGTCTGTTCTGATGATGCAATGAAACTGCCCTAAATGTAAATGCTTCGAAGATCTTTTCCATCTTTGCTCTCTCTGGAGTACCAATCATTTGTTGTTTTACTTGATTTTCCTGCCTTGTTTTTTGCACTCCTTCTTTATTCACATTCCTGATGGTGAGGTGTTTTGTTTGAGGATCTTTACACAATATCACAAATCCCTAGAACTGACAAGGTCTTCCAGAATCTATCTAATCCTCCTCTTTGCCCAAGCCAGCTGATGTTCTCCAGATGTTCTCCATACTCCTAAAGGTTCCTGCCTTGGTGACTGTTAATGGGCTGAATAGTGTCCCAAAAATTCATAGGCTGAAGTCCTAACCCCTGTATCTACAAGATGGCTGTATTTGGAGACAGAGTCTTCAGAAAGGCAATTAAGTTAAAATGAGGTTAGTGGGGTGGGTCCTAATGTTATATGAGTAGTGTTCTTATAAGAAAAGGAGATTAGGACTCAGACACACAGAGATGGAAGATATAGTAAGAAGATGACCATCTATAAGCCAAGGAGAAAGGCATCAGGAGAAACCAACCCTGCCAATACTTTGATCTCAGACTTCTAGATGTGAATTACAAGAAAAAAATTTTTCTATTTTTTAAACTATCTGGTCTGTGGTACTTTGTTAAGGTAGCCCTTACAATCTAATACAAAGACCAAACCCATTAGTCTATTTAACTGTTATAAGATTCTTCTTACGTCTAGTACAAATTGCACTTGCTCTAAATAGTGACGTTTTATTTTGTCTGTCATGGGAAAGTTAGCAAGTTCTTTAGAAAGCTCCCTGAATATATTAAAGTAATCCAGAGTGTTAGAGAAGGAGTGTAGAGATTATTATTTCAACTACTCTTTCTGGATGAGGAAACTGAACCCAGAAAGGTTAACTAAGTCCTTCAAGGTCACACTGCAAGATGGCAGTGAAGCTCATGAGATGGCACAGGGCCCCGGGCCCACTGCTTCCTAACTCATGCCAGAACAACTAGAAAAGGGTCTAGAGGAATGATGTTGGGAGGCAGAGCATGAATCAAGTGAGTCAGGAGTGGAGGCTGGGAGCACAGGTTTTCTGTTTTTTCCTCCTTTTTACCACCAATCCTTCAACCCCTCACATGATGAAGCAGTGACAGAGTTCACACATAAAACTCAAAGCACTAAACTTCCTCACTTTGAGTCCAGTTCTTTTCCCACTGGAGTACATTGAGTCTCCCCCGCTCCCTGCACACGGGTGACCACTGACTCCACCGGGAGCCAAGATAGGGGCCCACCCAGCGGATGGTGCAGACATCTGGAGTGGCCACCCTACCGAGACTCGGAAGCAACAAGTGGAGGCAAAACCTGCAACTGAGGGGTGAAACTCAGCCCATTTACTGGAACGCAGAGGCTGGGGCCAAAGCAGAGCTGGATTGTGAGTCATCCGGCTGCCAACTGAGCAGACTTGCCTCCTGTGAACCTTCTGACTCGTTAGGCGGGGTCCTCAAGGTGAAGTCTGCAGACCACCTGCATCACAATCGCTTGTTAAAAACTCAGGTTGCTGAGCCACCACCCCAAATTTAAAAGCTCGTGAAAATCATGGGTGGTAGCCTTTAATATACCAGCTTGATATTGCTGTGTTTGTTTTTAAAAAGCAATTGAATAGACACTCTATAACATCAAGAGACTTTGGTGAGATAGTAACTTTACTCTCTGTTTATTTAAAATAAAATGCTATTAAATGATATTTTGAAACTATCCAAACTGTTTTAGTTTAAGGGATCACCCCTGCTTTTTACATTTAAGAAATCAGAATCTCAGGGCCAGAACCTTGAGGTCTGCATACTCATTAAGTTCCAGTGACTCTTAGGTTCATTAAATTTGGAAAACTACTTCCTGTGGATTCCTTTCCCTACCCTTTAGCTGATATTTTGAAGAGAGAAAGGAAAGAAAATGGGAGGGCATGATGAAGTAAAGTAAAATCTCTATTGTCGCTTTGGTTTGCCAGTGCTTGCCCTGTCTGGCAGGTGCGTTATCACCACATTTTGCTCTGTCCAGCATCCAGCATTATCTCCCGTGTGGAGTGAACCATCCCCCAGGTGTAGTGTTGGTGGGGCACAGTGCCCTGCATTCTGTGTGCAGCTCAGACATACAAGGTTTCTCTGGTCCCACACACTCCTCCCCTAACAGCCAGGTCTTTAGCATGTGACCACATTAGGCCATCTGACGCTTTCACCACTCAGGTTTGTAGCTATGGCAACAGCATCCTGCAGGAGCGGTGATATCTTGGCCAGATCACATTGGCTAACTATCATCTACTTGATAATGGAACCATTTGATTGATAATTGGACAATTTGGTATGACAAAAAGCCCTGAGCTAGACATTGCGAAATTCTATAGTAATCCTGGCTCTTCCCACTGATGAGCCGCCTGACTCCAGGCAAATCTTCATCTCTTCTGGGTCTTGTATCATTTGAAACAAGGAAAAGTCATTGTCTCTAAGCTGCTTAGCAGAATTATACTGAAATCCAAATTTTAAATATGTCTGTGCTTTTCCAATTGCGAAATGCAATGAAAATATTAATAGAAAGTGAATTTCTAATATTGATACCTATGCTCACAGAAGCCAAAAAATTCCACTTAGCCAGAATATTTTTAGAAAGAGATTCTTGCTATTCCTACATGACTTTGAGATTTAAAACCCAACTTGCTGGTTTTAACATCATGAGTTTTTGTATTTTACTAAGTCCCTATTGTTTCATCTATTATCAGACAGGCAAATTCTCCAAAGGAATAAAAAGCAACAGCTGTTGCTTTTTAGAGAAACCAAATATTTTTGGAAAGAGCCACAAACATTCTGGATTCAAACCACTTATTAGCTTTGGAAACACAACATGCAGTCATCTTGCCAGTCTTAATCTTGCTGTTCCATTAAACACACCACAACTGCATCATAAAACAGAAAAGGGAAGAATTTATAAACAAATAAAGCAGTTAATTGGGGCAATAAAATAGCAGTCCCCTCCGAGTGTGGAACTGGTGTTTCCACCCTGCGATCTGTTTTTCAGGAGTCTAGTGACTACCAGAGGCAAACACAGATCAAAGGTTTCAGGACTGCTCCCAGATCCTCACGCGCCCCTCTGCCGCCAGACCCTCACACCCTGTCCTCTTTCCTGGCATTGGCTGCACATCTTTCCAGGGCAAGATTTATTATTATTATTTTTTGCAGTTAAATGGTGATGCAAAGTTCCTACTTCAGAGAGTTGTCAGAATCAAATGAGAAAAAATTATATAGATAAATAGATGGGCATATGTGTGTGTGTGTATACTTGCATATGGTATGTGTTCACAAATATTCACTTCATTCAAGTAGCAGATGAGAATTAAATATATGCAGAATTAAAATTACAATATCTTGCGTGGTTTGTTTTTATTTAAGAAAGAGACAGAGAAGAATTAGAGATTCTTCCCCCTCCCCCACGCCACTACACCTCCAAAATGAGCCCTGTCTTCACTTACGTGACCTGCAGAATAGCCACAGTGGATTGCAGGCTCCAAGGGGCTGTGGACGGAGCAGAGCCAATTGGTCCTTGTGGGAAGTGCACTCGTGACCTTCGCCTTGTTAATACCCAGGACCCACACTCTCTCCCACCCCTGGAAATGTTTGCAGTCCATTTATGTAATCAGATACGCAAACTCACACACACACACACACACACACACACAATCTAGCAGGAAATGGTGCCTCTTCATAGAGGTGTGGCTTTTGGGATGTTTTGTTTAAACTCTCTAAAGATAAACTGCCATTTACCTTTGTTTAATAGCCCTCATAGTACATAGCCTACAGCTGCACCTACATGATGCTCAGTTAATGCCATAGTACCTATGAATAATTAGTTTCCCAATTTAAAAAGGATGAGAATACTACACGGTGCTTTTATAAACTGTTTTCCAAGTCCTAAGTCTGCCAAGGAGAAGGAAATACCTGGCCGTCAAAAATTGCGAGCTGCCTACATAAATGCATGACAGCACTTGAAATCTTTTTCTTTTTTTTTAATGTGGACATGTGTTTTTTAAATTTTTTTTCAATTAAAGTTTACATTCAATATTATTTTGTATTAGTTTCAGGTGTGCAGCACAGTGGTTAGGCAATCATAAACTTTACAAAGTCCTCCCCTGAAATTTCCAGTACCCGGTTGGCACCATGCGGAGTTGTTACAATGTTTGAAGTCCTTCTTGGACGCAGCAACTGCGCCTGGGCTGCGGTTTCAGAGAATCCCGACTGGGACACTGATGACTGGAGTTAGGACCCAACACCAGCCTGAAAAGAGAGGTGGGATGGGGGGCCAGGGAGAGGACCTAATCCCTTCTCCAGGTTAGTATCTTCAACACTTACCGTTCAGGCTGTGCGGGCAACCTGTTAGGTTAACTGGTTTCCAAGTGTACTGGGTTTGCGCAAACCTAAATGAACCTTTTATTTTTGGAATCGTGAGAGATTGGCTGGAGAGATTGAACCCATGTGTCTCGTTCGTTTGCACATCAGCTGTAAAAACATTTTTAAGTGACGCTCAGGAAGGGATCTGTAAGCCGGGAGTAAGCACACCACCTCTTCCACCTTGAGACCTACTGAGCAACCTCACGGGTGACAGTGCCTTCTCCTCAGCCCTGCAGCGAGGTTCGCGGCTCTTGTCTCCTCTTACATGTAAACAGAGCTGCAGTGACCCAGGAGCCGTCTGGAAGGCAGCTCGAGTGCCGTCCTTTCATCAGCTCACCTGGTGCGCTAATAAAATAGCCAAGAGGCCCACATCTGGTGGGTAATAAAACCCAGGGCGACTGAGGACGCCTGGCTGCTGAAGAGCTCTAGCCTCCAGACAAAGCCCTCCCGAAACGATTTCAACCATAGCCCGTGCCAGAATTTTAATGGGGCAAAGCTGAGAGCCCTCTTTCTAGATGTTTTCCCTGCACGGGGTTCACTGGCTGTGTGGCTCCCATCACGCTGGCCATCCCTCCACAGCACCATCCAATCGACTCCCAGCCCAGACAAGGAAAATGCTCTGAACATGACAGACTCAAACACAATAACACTTATCTCTACTCCCATTTCCCTAGGGCGGCGGCACCGAGGCCAAATCCTCTTTTTTCTCCACCTCTTCTTAGTCTCCCAAATAAGAATAAATGTTCGATCGCTTTGCAGGAAGAGACAGTTATGCCAACCGCAGAGGACATGTTCTGACTGTCAACAGTGATGGATGAGATTCCGTACATTTAATAAATATAAATGTCATAATCCGACCATCAAATTTAATAAACAAAAATACCACAAACCATCTTTTCTCTCTGCTCCATGTGCTCCTTGAAAGCTGATAACATTAGAACACATTTTGCCCAAGCTATAACCTCACCATCTGCCTGGCTCAACTTCTGAAGACTTGGTATGGGCTAGAAAGAAAAGCAAATGACTTCACACTGAGGGAAAAAATGGGAGGGGGATGGATGGTTGTTTTTTTGTGTGTGTGTTTTTTCACTTCTTTCCCTTCTGACCCATTTGTTCAATACAGAACCATATGTAACCATTTGAGCATAAGTTCAGGCCCCAAGAATTATTAGGGAGGCAGGTCACGGGGGAACTTTTTTTTTTTTTTTTTTTTTTGCATAAGCTACACAAACTGAACTCAAAAGCCTGCTTCATCAGCAGGCTGAGCTGTGCATATCAGGGCTTTGATTTGGAAATGTGGAGATGAGATGCAGAGACTAACTTGTTAAAGATACACTTTCTTTTGATGGCAAATTAATAATAATCCTGACCATAACAATAAACACATACAAAAAATAGCTCTGCACTCAAGGGATACAGAAGGCCGGATTCAAAGCTAGAAAAGGTTTTTATATTGAATTTAGAAAACCTCGGGGGCTTAGGGAATGATGAACAAGGTAACCAGCCCAAAGAACCTTAGAGAATGTCTAATAGGAAGAGAGAGCAAAGAGAAGCTAGACCTAACTTTTTATTGAAATTCCCTTTTATGGAGAACCTGTTATGTCCCAGACACTTCACATACAATTTTACAAGTTAATCTCATCGAGTCCTCCCAAGAACCCACACCAGATGATACTATAACACTGTGTGGAGGTTGAAGTGCACAGAGGCTCTATAATGTGACCCGGTGGACAGTGCTAACGTGTGGGCAAGCTGGTCTCACTTCCTCCATAGCCGCTGTTCCTTCCTCTCTGGAACGCCTCTACTTTCCCTCCCTCGCTCTCACACCACAACTCCCAGCTCCAGGGCTCACATGTAGGACCCCTGGCTTGGAGCCCACCTTCACGACTACTATGCAGCAGAGTTCAGGAAACAGGTTCAGATGTCCCAGCGACATTGGTGGCTGGGTCATTGTCAGCTGTGGAAAGGACATGTCTTCACACCTAAAAATCCCCAAGGCATCCAAGTGAAAGGAAAAGAGACGGTGGCTTTCAGGAAGTGTCTGTTGGTTGCTACTATTCTCGTTTCCCATCAGTGATGTCTAGGCAGCACCCTGTGCGAACATCTGCACCAGAGAACTCATTTGCTTGCTGCAGGTGTGGTGTGATCCTCCTCTCTGAGATAACCAACCCGCCTCTGCAGTTCTTCCAGAGCACGCCTCCAGCCTCACGCCATACACAGCATGGCTCCTTCTGGTTCCACATGTCCAGAAGGAGGCTTAGCTTGTCCGGATGCTGGAACTTGTTTAGTGACTAGTAGAGTAACATGTGCTCCAAGACATAACCCAGCAGGGAGAAGGGGGAAGAGGAAAAGTGTGGTGTTTGCACATTTGTCTGTCTAGGCAACCTAACTGGAAACTATGAGTCTCATGGATGCTTTAACACATAAACCCCGGAAGGCTGCAGTGCTGAGCAAGATGAGGGATGACTGGGGGGCAGGGAAGGCCAGGGGAAGGTCAAGGTGGGGGAAAGGAGGCATATGTATTACTCTTTGTAATATTTTAAGCAATAAAACAAAATTTTTTTTAAAAAGATGAGCGATGAGAGGGTAGAGCCTGAGCAGAGGAGTTCTTGTACTTAAGCTGAAGTCTGCCCACATTCTCTTGGTACACAATGGGGAACATGCAATGGAAAAATCTCACAGAGATTTTGCTACCAAATTACCATGGGACATCACATTGCAACTGGAAATTTTTATTTGGAGCTGGGTGGGATTTCCGATTGCAAAGGGTAGCTTTCCCTTCCTAGCTTTCATTATACTACAAGCCATTTAGCCAGTGTCACAAAAATGCAATAACTTCAGTGTAACAATTACTGTTTTTCCTCCTGACAGCACTCTCAGGCAATGGGAAGCAGCAGTACTCAGAATGAATATTGCTGCTTCCCAGCAAGGAAAACGGGGATGGACAAAATTCTGCAGAGACAATTCTGCCTGGAGAGCCAGGATTCTAATTTACACAAAGGCCATGGTCAGTGCTACAGTTTGCAGACTCCTACCATTTTCATAGCATGATTTTATATCTTGAAGGCCAAAGTTTACTACTTTGAATTTCTTCCCTCCAGGGTCTTCTGTGATAAAAAGGGGGTGGGAAGAAGAGGAACACAGGAACCAAATTTTCCACCCCTAATGCCACCCCCCCTCACCCCCTGGAAAAAGCATCTGCTGAGAGGTGAGAAAGTAGAGAGGGAAAAAGATGGAATCCAAGTGTCCCTCTGTCCATATCTGTCCTTTCTTACTTGCCAATGCTTTTTTAAAAGTAAGAGTTTCTGTGGACACATAGAACCTTGGGCTGTTTGAGGGAGGCTACCAAGTCTCTGGGCCATGTCTATATCCAACAGCAGAAGAATCAAGCATCTGGTCTTAATTATTTTTAACCCAGAAAACGAGACAATGAGCTCAATACCCTGCCTCCTTCGTTGAATCTCAAAATTCCCGTGTCATTTTAATTGTCTTCCTCGGGCACTAGAATCCAGAAAGGTTCATTGCGTTGCCCCAAGATGCACAGTGGGTGCTTAGAAATTAATCCTGGACATGGGACTTGCTTCTAACTCTGCATGAGTTAACAATGGCTGACTAATAGTAAACTTATTTTGAAAGTGCTTGCTAGCTATTTTTCCATCACTAGGTATTACCTGGTAGTTTGCCTCATAAATATTGTATTGTTATGATTCCTAATATCTCTGTCAGAGTTCTTAACTTTTATGATAATAGGCAACTTAGAAACACTTTGCTAGACATTAGGCTGTAATGTACAAAAGAAGTGACTTACAAATGGGTTGTAGCTATCTAAAGCATGTCTTGTAAACAAATAACTGACACAGGACACCGGGGAAAGTCAACATTAAGTGCTGTCTTTGTGACGTGAAATGAAATGGAATGAGGACTGCTTTCTGGTTCTTCGCCTCATGGGGAACTGGTACAGCAGCTGCTCTTTCCTTCTTATTAAAAATAGCTCCTTGAAACAATAAACCCAGGAAGAAATTATGAGAGGCAAAAATACAACTATAGCCATTCTCCAACAGTATCTATTACGCTATCTGCTGAATGGCTCTATTCGTGTAAACTGAATACCTAATTCCCTAAATTTTAATTCTTTAAATCCAAAGCAAACTGCCTTCATGAAGAACTGAGGCCATCTTTTGAAGATGGTGACCCAGAAACAAATTACTCTTTGGGATATTAGCACCCAAGTCTTAAGTGAAAATGTTTTAATACAGTTGAAACCAGATTTAAATAAATTTCAAGGGCAACCTTGAGAAGACAATGAAATAAAATTTTGAAAATGCAAACTTTAAAGGAATTGCAAGTAGGAATTGGGTAATAGGGAGGGTTTAGGCATTTTTTTGGATTTTTATTTTGTTTACTTATTTTACTTATTTTAATCATCTGCCTCATTCTATCAAAGATTGGAGGTGGCTTACAAAAATAAAATAGAAAAGTATTTTTTTTAATGGAAGAAGTGTAAATAAAAACTTTGGATGAGAAAATACTAACTCCAAGGAGTGATATTAGCAGAGAGGAATGTAGACCATATGGTAGCATAGAGTTGCTCCTAAGTTTCCAAGGAGCCAAAATAAAAAGAGAAACAGATATTTATGAGATTTAGCATGTCAACAAGACCAAAACAAACCAAATGTTCAGGAGAATCACACTTCCTGAAACAGAGACCTAGAAGCACTTTTCCCATGGCTTCCATGAGGAGGATGCAAGCTGATGCCCACACATCCCTGCGGCAGATGCCACCAGGAGTTCCTGCAGGCACATTCACCTTCGTGTCTGCTATAACATCAGGCCGAGGTCAATCGAGGGAGCACAATTCTAAGGTGGGGTACTGTGTTTTAGAATAATGTAATACAGTGAGCTCAGACCCTGGCTATGCATCAGAATCTTAAGTGGAGAGCTTTGAAATATCCTAATACCCAGATAACACTCTAGATCAATTAGATCAAAATCTCTGGGGATGGGTCCTAGCAGTCATATTTTTTCAAACACAGTTTCTCAGTTGATTACAGTGTGCAGCCACGGTTAAGAGCCTTTGTGATGGACGCTACCCCTTCTTTCTCACAGAGGCGCCTTCCAATTCTGTGCCCCCATTGTGAGGCCCATGGCAATAAAGACACGGCATCTTAGAGGTTTTATTTTCTCCTGCCTCTACAAACGGTGGCTTTAGCTGTAGCCATCTTCCCTGGAGGACTCTCCAGACTATCTCTGACTTGGCTATGACCTAGCTTCTGCTGTCAATCTTCATGTGTTCGCTTTTAAGTATATTTTATTGTTCTTTTACAGAGAGGAAGGGATAGGGATAGAAAACTAGAAACATTGATGAGAGAGAAACATCGATCAGCTGCCTCCTGTACACTCCCCACTGGGGATGTGCCCGCAGCCAAGGTACATGCCCTTGACCAGACTCGAACCTGGGACCCTTCAGTCCACAGGCTGATGCTCTATCCACTGAGCCAAACAGGTCAGGGCAACTTTTAATTCAAAGATGACACCAATTGTAATCCTCAGGGTAGGCATTTGTCTGTTTAGTCATAGTCATACACACAGATAAATATCATGATTTTTAAATTTTTCTTTCCTTTTTTTTAAAAAAAATGTAGAATAAATCATGTATTTGACAGGGGTTGTAGAATGGCCCACTCAGTACCCACTCTATCCCTCCACCCATTTCCTCCTTCCTCTGTGAAAAGGGCTGGAAAATTAGTATGCCTTCCTAACTTCCCATACAACTAGGGTGGCTGTGTGGCAAGGTCCTTAGGAAAGACTCCTATTCCTAAATAAAAAGAGGAAGCTTCATGAAGAGAACGTTTTTGCTCATCTTTCTTCTTCCTTCCTGGGAGCAGCCAATTTAAATTATGTGGATGAAAGGAACACAGTAAGCATGAGAAAAATGAACATGGGTGGGACATGGAGCATAAGCACCGGCCCTAAACTGCCCATCCTTGGAGCTCTTATTACATAAGAAATATAAACCCCTGTTTGGTATTAAGCCATTGTAGTTACATTTCTATTGCACACATGACATATAACCTCAGCCAACTCATGTATGATCTAGTCCACCACAGTGTTTTTCAAACAGCAAGTTATAGTCCTACACTGAATCAACCTAACATTTATATGTAGATGCACACATGGACAGAGATAATAGATATAAATAGATGGATTCATTTCAGTTAAAATGAAGGGTTTCTCTAATACACCAAATTTTTTCTCATTTACTCTAAGTTAATATGGTTGTGCCTTTTTCTCTGCTGTAAAAATTAAGAAAGAATACAGAGGCTTCTCTTATCCCTGGAGAGGAGAAGATAAGTTAGATTTTCCAAATCGGGGAAACACCCCAAGGGTTAGAGAAGATGGACAAGGCCTAAAATGATGCCTCCAATGCAGAATGAAAAACAGGGTGTGACAAATTTCTCAAGTAATAAAGACCTATGCCCCACTCTCATGTAGAGAACAGTAGTAGATAGATGGTAAGAACCATGACCTAGAGCGTTAGCAGATTGGCCCAATGGCTGGCCTGAGGTGAGAGAGGGGAAGCCCACAGAGCTTCCCCAACCAGCACTGCCTGACAACACGGAACAGCACTTCATTTAACAGACGGCTCATTGCAACGAGCAAAGCCACCACGTACTAGGATCATGGTATGTCAAGTTTTCCTGGACCACTTAAATTCGTGACTTCTTATTAATTCATTGGAGGTGAAGGAAGCCCCTCAAATTAACTGATACTGGGTTCACTTTAATAAGAGGAAACTTAGAAAAAATGTGAGTATCAATGATTCTTGCATCTAAGCATTGAAGCATTCATTCCTATTGCCCAACTGTTGTTCATTCTGCACTCTAATCTTTGGGAGCAACCCAGTTGCTGAGGTTTAGTTAATCAGAAGGTAATTAAACCTTAGAGAAAAGGCTCATCTTTGTTTCTGATAGAACTAGAGAAAAAGGGTGAGGACATGGCTTGCCCCTTCCAGTGAAGCTGTAGAATCATACAATTGAGGAGTGGAAAGGACTTTGACGGTTATCTGGTCCCTCTACTCAGGTGATGCTTAGATCTCCTTCCCAACATGCCATCATTGTACCACCTCAAACTTCAATTGGAGCATTCTTTCTGCACATAATGGGCCATAGTGGGACAAACTGGAAGAGAGGGCACAGTTCTGTCCTCAAGACACTCAAAACAAAAAGGTGAGAAGTGAGCACATGAAGGTTTGTAGCAACACCTGGTTTGGGGCAAAAGTGGGGTGATAAGGCAGGTGAAAATGGAATAGGATGTTATCCTCAAGAACCAAGGTCTTCAGTGAAGGTCTCTAGAGGTAGGAGTGGGAGCAGACTTCACTAATTGAACAACGTTGCTGTGGACCAATTGCTAGGGGAGGGTCATAGAAAGATCTAGGTCAAGTGGCAGCAGGAGAAGGAAAAAGGTAAAAAATATATAGATAAGCTAGGAAATGCTTCATTCACAATTCAAATCCTACTTCCTACTGTGTTCTGTAACATTAACTTTCCCCAAGAAGATTATTGTTTTTCATCTAGAGTTTTTAAGCCATTAAAAATGTTCTCAAGCTGTTCCACCACCTTTGTCCCGCAATAAACATCACTGAACCCAGAGGCAGTCAGCTCTTCCAGCCGCACATGAGGGACCATCGAGGGAATTTGAAAATTTTATGGTCTGAAAAGTGGGCCTTAGCACTTTAGCTTTTATTCTCTCAGAGAGCTTATAAATCCCTCTTCATTTAGCAGTTTTCAAGAAAGTAACAGCTTTTGTTAGTCAGGCTACCCCAAGATTAGAAATAAAAATTTCAACCATTAATCCTCACTGATTAAAGTGAAACCAGAAATCAAATTGTTACCAACTGTGCACTAATTTCGGCTTAATTCTTTGGCAAGAGGCGTTGGAAATTTTCGTCTCGAGGCACTAATTTACAATGCCTTACTACTGATGGCAGCAAGTCAAGGTCTCCTTCCCTCCTGGGCCCAGGGTGTGAACAATGACTATTTCAAAATCAGTCCAATAAAATATAAACATTAAATCCTTAGCTATGTTGTTTTTCCGCCATCACTTTCCACACTACTCTCCCCTTGTAGTCACCGCCAACCTGCCCCTACTCCACCAACAGCAACAAAAAACCATCTCCCCAGAGACTAAAGCATCACAGCTGAATGGCTGGTCTTTCCGCATCAAACAGAGAGTCTGCAGCATCAAAGCAGGTGTCACCCCCACACAAGCCGTTGCTATTACATACAGTGTTAGGAGGGAAGGAGAGTTTTCATGCCAGTAAGCCACATCAATCCATCAGTCGAAATGAATTCATGCGCTAATTAGATGAGCAAAAAAAATTTTAAAGGCATTTATTTGTGCCACAGACAGGGAGAATGGGGTGGGGAGGGAGATGGGTGGTTAAAATTCCAGGGAAGTGAAAACGTGACAGACACAACACCAAATAGAAAAGGCAATAAATACATGACCAGAATGAACTGTGAGCCTTTCCTTAACTTAAAAATAATAAATAAGTAAATAAATAAATAGCCAGCACTCACACATGCCAAAAAAAAAAAAAAAAAAAGCAAATATTTTCCTGGTTGGACCAAACAGTGCCATTAGCCAGAGTGCCCTCGGGGTTGTGCACATTCATCGTGGAAGCCTGTGAGCAAAGTGGAACTCTAGCCCTCTTCTTCATAACCATGCCTGCCTTGATACTGAGCACTTCTACTCCTCCTGATGACTTTCTAGGGCCCAGGCACAGCTGGATGTCATTGAGAAAAGCTTCGCGCCAAGGAAAGAAGGGAGGCTGAAACCAAGTACGGGTTCTGGAGGCTGAGCCGCCCGCTCAGGCGTGGTGGGGTTGATGTCATCAGGAAGCAGTGCCCTTTTTTTCATTCAAAGGTGTCCTCTGCTTGCACCCCCAGAGGGCCACGACCCCACAAAGGTTGGTGGGGATCCTCACCCTGGCTTTTATTGACTTCTCTTGTCTCCTGTTTCCCTGTTTCCTCCCTCTGAACTTTGAACAAAATACTTCTTCAGCTGTTTCAGTATATCATAAATATCTGAACAAAAAGAAAAAAAACACCCTCAATTATCCACCCGAGTGTTTCATCTATACGACACCCTGTATCCACACATAGGGGAAACGTCTTAATGCTTAGTATTATGTAGACAAAACATCTGGTTGATCAACTTAGTTCATGTTTCTTTCGGATGCTTGCGTACCATAGAAACACTCTCATACCCACTCACCGTCTGGATCCTCCTTTGTAGAGTACAAACTAGCTGTTTTTCTAGTTTTAAAGAATCTAATTCCATATAGTAGGAGTCTGAGAGATAACAGAGAGGGAAAGGAACTGTTTTCTTCAATATTGAATAAACAGCGTTTAGCCTATATGCTTAATATTATGGGGAAGAACGCTTTTATCTTTAGTCCAATCGTTCTGATGCTCCATTGGACAACAAGGTTCTTTCCCTGTCTCTTGTCTGTATTCTATTTAGAGTGGAAGAACTGTAAGATTTGCCTCCGTTTTCCCACCTTCCAAAGCCCTGCAGGTCCCCCTTTTTCTTTCGAAGCCTGCTCTTGGAAACCAGGAACCCAGCTGAACGAGGTTCCTAAAGTTAACATGAGGATAGATACTTGGCCCAGCCTCCACTATTTTTGTTTGGAAAATGATTACAATATATGGAGCATGTCATTTGAATCTGGCCTCGTTTCCGGAGCCCTCTGTATCGCATTCCTACGAGGAAAATGGCAAAAGTCATTCTCCCCATTTCCCAAACAGAGAAGTGTGGCTGGTCGTGTTAAATGCTAGGGCCACAGCGCGACAGTGAGTCCACAGCATCCTGGAGCACTTTCCGGACCTTTCCAGACTGGCCCCAATATAATACACTTGGTGCACAAGGGAGGGGCGGGGGGACTAAAGCTCCTTTCTGTTTCCCTAAGGCAGACCGTGAAACTGTAAAGATGAGCCGGCATTTTGTTTCATTTTGAGTAATAAGCTGTTCTTTTCACGGCAGTTGGCCCTGGGGGAGTTTCAAATAGCGCTGCTCGGCCGCAGCTGTGGGTGTGGCCTGCTCCATCCAAAGGCAGCTTGGAGGCACAGCTGTGTTAGGATCTTAAACTTTACATCTGGGCTGCACACTTTCAAGTTCACCCCCCAAACACGTTGAGTCATTTTCACAAGCCAGGCCCCTCGGATGGAGGTTCTGTTCTCCTTCTGCCTGGGTTACTGGGAGCACACAGACACCCCAGAGCCTGACCCACGCTGGGTGCAGGCCGCTTTCTGGATCGTCCCTCTGCTGCTCAGGAGAAAACGCCACATTTGAGCTGATGAGAGCAGTCAGCGTTTGCATGCCAGCTACTGGATGATAGCTTTTTGTTTGTTTTTCCATGAGGTTCTCATGGGTTCTTTGTGTGTGTGTGGCTGTCACAGTCCACT
The DNA here is from genome assembly GCA_004026665.1 of Murina feae. Lineage (NCBI taxonomy): Eukaryota > Metazoa > Chordata > Mammalia > Chiroptera > Vespertilionidae > Murina > Murina feae. The sequence continues at coordinate 117,927 of PVJC01000399.1, forward strand.
CTGACAATTGGGATACGGCCCCAAATCCAGTAGATGCATCCACATTTCCAGAAAACTTTTCTTTAAGGGCTTTTCTTTGAGCCCCTGCTTCCAGCTGGAGCTAATAATGGACAAAGTAACCCTCTGTCATTAGTGTCCAAACCCAAGAACGTGAACTCTGAACCATGGGAGGAAGAATCACTTGTTTCCTTGTTTCAGGAGGGAGATATCTGGGCTTTCAGACTGGGATGCAAATGGGCACCGTCTGAGAGGGCCAGAGAGAGAGAAAACGCAGCACCGGGTCATGGGACTGGCCGCGGATCACACGCTGCACTCTTGGTTGGCAGCTAGACAAGCCTTGGGCAGCACCGCGGGGATGCTCGCCCTGGCCGCTGTCTGAGGAGCCACCGCTAGGGGGCGCGCACGGCGGCGGAGAGAGGCCGAGCGGGCGGCCTTTGTCTGGGTGCGCTGAGCTAGTGGAGGGTGGGGACCTGCTGTGAAGCGTCATTCCCTTTGCTGTGGGAATAGCCGGCGCCTCTGGCCATCCGAATCGCATTCTGTCTTTTCGGTGGATATTCCCGTTGCCTGGGGCTGTACGTCTTGGTCTCAACCCAGGTGTCCCGCCCTCCACGGGAGAGCCCGTGGGGCCCCTAAGCGCTGTGATGATGTCCCCCTGCGCAGCCAGGGGATGGGGACGGAGACACACTGCCCTGCCCTAGTCAGCGTGGAGAGAGAGAGAGAGAGAGAGAGAGAGAGAGAGAGAGAGAGAGGAGAGCTACACTGGGCATGGGGGAAAGAAAGAGAAAGAAGGAGAGGAAGGGAGCAGCTCAACCCCACAAAATCCTTTGGGACCCTGCCGCTTGGTGCTTGTGGACTGGTAGGGGAGACAGAAGAATGAAGCATTCGTTTCAACAGCAGACAGAGACGGTTCTGTAGGTGTAGCCAACCTGACAACATGTGCACTCCGCTTCCCAGGGGTCAGTGACAAGGACACAAAGTTCCTCTGCAGCTAGCAAACCTGAGCAAGCTCCTGAAACCACGGCTGTTTCCTCCTCTGGTTGCTCTTCTGCTCTATTTCAGCCGGCCTGGCCGCCCGGTGTTCCCATAGATGTTAAAGCCCACGTCTGCAGCCAGGGCCAGTTCCGGGGGGTAACCCACATGCTGACATCACCAAGAGGGAGAGACTGAATGCATCCTAGAAATGAAGGTCCCTGGGACCATTGCCAGACCTACTTTCCTTAGGGACATGGGGGAGGAGCAATAGAAGTGTGGCCACTCAGGCCTAAACACTACCTTTGAACTTGAAAATCCACCCAGGGTACAATAGGAAACAGAGCAGATATTGGTTAGTTTATTTAATTTCCTTTTCGGATTTGAGCCCTTTAACTCCTAGAATAAAATACTAGCCGTTTCTTTCCTATGAGCATGAATGAGCCACGCAGTCTTCTTCATTTCTACAACTGAGGTGTTGGATCCAGGTACCTTCCAACTCCAAAATTAGAAAACACGGTATGTCTGTTCAGGAATTCGCAGAGGAATGCTCCTTACTTAAATGTACAATGCAGTCATGAATGAAGAATATGAAATACAAATTTTCAAAAGGAGAGAATGAAGTAGCACAGCATTTTATCCAACTGCCTCTCCATTTCCCACATTTTCATTGCTAATGTTGATACTTTACTGTTACATGAGGTCACATCTAAAAGAGTTCATGGTCCTTAATGGAAGGTAATGTCACTTCTGGGATCCAGCAGGGAAATCAACCAAGGGGACCTATGGGTGGGATGGTCTGCTGTTCAAGAAGGAACCATTCTCCTCCCCTCAGGAAGGCTCATCACCCTTGGGTTTTCAATACCCAACCCGGCAGGATGAAACTGAGTTTTCAGAGCATCTAATTCTTTTGTTCACACTTTATCCCCTTCTCATTGTTGTGTAAGTTTGGGGGTTTGAGAATAAAGACACCAGTCGAACTTTGTAGCAAGAATATTTCTCAGTAGGCATGGCAAATTTGAACGGTTATGAAAATATCCACAATTAAGACCCTTTTACCTAGCATTTTCCTAAGCTGAGAAGATTCCAGCAGTGAAATTTAAAGTCTGTGGCTAATGAGAAACACACTTTTTTGAAAGTTGGTTTAGAGAGTGGAAGCCTTTCTGTTGAAGCTATGACAATGCGGGTGTGATAAAATATGACTTGGTTTCAAACTATCAAATAGCGTTATAAAAACGTTTGGACTAGATTTAGTTCTTCTAAAGGTGGCAGATTGATAGAGCATGGATAAAGCAAGTCAGCTTCCGGGAATGGTTGCTTCGTGAGAAAGTAGGGCTCTTCTTTCTCCAGAAGGTCATGGACATTCCCAGACAGCATCCCAACGTACAGAATTCTCAGAGCATGCAGCCCAACTTCCTTCCCTTCGGAGGCCTCTGGCAAGAGTGGGGATTTCTGTGAGAATTCTGCAGTGGAATGATACCTTCCTGAAACTAGGGTCACCAGGTCATTGCACTCTGATCAGCCGGAAGCTGCCATGGCTATCAACACAGCTAATCCTTTCAGAACAAGCCTGTGAACTGTGTTTTCTGAGCCTTCGGATCCCCCAGGTCGGCCACCTCCCCTCATGTTCTCACACTGACTACAGCTTCGCTCTGTAGTCTGGGGCTCCTGGCCCAGCTCTTTGGCTCGCTTCCCTTCCTCCATGCCCCTTCCTCACTGTCCTTCCAGGTACAGTTGCATCTCCTTTGTGTGACTGGAACACCCAAGGCCAGTGGCCCCCGAAAGTAGAAAAGATCCATAAGAGCATCTTACAAAGCTGGGCAAAGTATTTTGACTGTAAGTGCTAACTAACTTCAAATCATTTAAGTATCACTTCTTTGAAATACCGGAAGTTATTAACGCAAAACTTTCAAGGAAAAAGAATACAATATTAGATGAGATCAGTAAATCTGCACTGTGCAATAAATTATAATTCACTAAATAGATCGTTTGCATGTACCTGCATGTGTTCACAAACGCAGATAAAGTTCCATATAAAGTTACACTCAGCCAGATTTCCCCCATGGTTTGGCTCTTAACTATGTCCATGTCTATTGGGAAACTTTAGTGCCAAAGGGAATGTGTGTGTCTTGCTCACCTTCTTCTGTCATGAGGGGATGGTCCCCTGCTGCATTCATTGCTGACCCACTACTTGCAAAAAATTCTTCCTGTGCTCACAAGTTCAGAGCTCGTGCTTCACAGAGCTTCAGGGCCCCCTCCCACTCTTCCTTCCTCCCTCCTGCAATGAGGGGAGGGACTTTACCAAGGATCTTGGCATTTTACTAGATCGAATCATTTATGGACTAAGCACCTTGCCCACACCTCGGAAGTCAATCCCCCCATGGTTAGTTCCTGGGTTGACTATTAAATGTTCCTTCTCTTGCTTGCCGTAGCCATCTCACTGGGAAATCGTTGGTTCATCACATCACTCCGGTTTCTGAAAAGCTCCATGAGCATCTTCACAGAGCAGACCAAAGTCAGGAGCCAAGTCTCCAGCCAGACTACAGGACCACCACTCCGCCCCTTGAGATTGCCCAATCACTTTTTTCCTACAAGGAAGCTGCACCATTTGCCCCACCCTCTGACTGCCTACGTCCTGCATCTGTGCAAAAACCAAACCAGGCCACATATATTGACTGCATCTATACTTAGTGAAGCACTGTGCTAGGCACTCAGCAACCAGACACTGGATCCGGTGAGCTTGCTGAGAAGACTGCAGAAGTCTTGCGAATAGCAACAGAGCCATAGGGAGGGGAGAGAGCTCCCACGGGCCACCCTGCAGTGAACCCTGGAAAGCAGGGCAGGACATGGGAGGTCCAGACGGCCAAGCGGCTTCGGCAGAGCAGGGCCTTTTTACAGAGCTCATCTAAACCATTATGTCCTGTACACTCTCTGTTTTTTTAAGTGATACATCACTGCTGACAGTTGGCATGTACTGTTTTCATAGCTTAGCCTTTATAAATATTATGAGCACATATCACAGCAGTATTGCTAGAACGAGTTACCATGATGTGTTCTTTGAGAGAGTGCCAATGACTGGTTTATATCCTTGGTGATGTTGCAGCATCATAATAAATGTGGTATAAATCGTTTCCAAGGTTCGGCAGCCTCTTTAAGCCAAGAATGCTACATGTGAGCTGTTGGGTTCCCTATGTTGCACCCCCCCCACCTTTGAAACCCCTGCTTCCTCAATGCTTTGATATATAGCCCCCAATTTGTGAAGATTTGAATATGGTCAGTGATCTAACTGCACTCATTTAATAGAGGGCAGCCTTTATTATAATCTGGAAATGATTTTCATCTAAAATAGCACCAACAGCCAAACACGATAAAATATGTATAAGTCAAGTAACATTTCACAGAGGCCCAGAGGCTCCAGCAGAGGCAGAGGCAGCTGCAGTGGGTCTTAGGAGAGGGTGGAGGGTGTGGGGTGCACCGCTATTGGCTTTATCAGGGATGCTGTCACTGTTGGGGGGAGCTGGAGAGAACATCACCCTCTACTAAGATAGCTCTGTTAACTGCAGGAGTGCAGCCACTGTGTTTTCTCTATGAACACGACAAGCCCGGAGCAAAGGCTGGTATGGTGGAATAACCAGCAAGCTAGACCTGGGGCCTGAGAGAGTTCACCCCTTCCAGCCGTGAACGTACTTTCTGGGTTTGAATGGGTGGCCTGGGCTTGATTCCCTTCTTTCTGTGACATGAGACCAGGATAGGGCTGAGACATGGACCGTTCACAATGACACTAAGTCCGCGCTCTCGTTTCTGGGGAAATTTTGGGCAGCGATGATCCTGCTACAACCAAAAAACACCCCCAATACACTGCTCCTTCGAGGTAGTGGGCTTTACTTAGAATGATTAGTTGGAAACTGTAGGTAGAGTGAAAACCAAACAGCTGGATTCTGGGTCATTAAATCTTCATTTAACCCTGCTAATCGTACACAGGAGCCAAGAGCTGCCTTCAGATAATCAAGCTCAACAGAAATTGGCGGTGGAAGCAGAATTGATCTACAGTCAGCTGTCCCAAGCTTGAGGTGGTAATTCTTTTGCCAAACACTAATCTATTCTAGATCATCAATGAAACCGCACTTCAGTCGGTCAGAACAAACCCAGGAGATATGTTAGGAGAATGCAAAAAGGGCCAGAGCAAAAATACCCTGTAAGGGACAGCAGGTCCTCGAATGTCCTCTCACTCAACATCCTTAAGACGCTGACAAGAAAAATAAAAGATTCTCAGGCAGGGCACTGTCTTGGTGGAGTGTGCATGTTTGCTCTGTCCACCTGAGTCCTGTTTCCCTCCCATACCCCATAGACGTGCAGATTAGATGAATGGGTGTGTCTACATTGTCCCAGGCTGAGCGAGTTGGGGTGAGGATATGAGTGTGCCCTGTGATGAAAGGGTTCCCTGCCAAATTGGAGTCCCACCTGGCACCCTGAGCTACCAGGATAGGATCCTGCCACCCATGACCCTGAACTGGAAAAGAATCCTCTGACTTGTTTTTATGAATCGTTCTTAAATGTATGGATATTTCACGTTTACTTCAATGTTTCATGTGAGAAGCCTTTGAGGTCTTCATTTAGAAGTGTAGTGATGTTTTTGTAACCGGGAAGTATGCGTTGGGAACTTAACTCTTGTTTCTATCAATTAGCCTCTGGGAAAATTGGTTTCGTTGAATGTTGTTTCTCTTCCAGTTGCAGTTTCCAAGGACCTGTAGATGAGGATAAGTGAGGACTTACTGAACATCCTTCATTCAGGCTCTAATCACCTCCCGCCCAGACGAGGCTGGGTTTACTTCATTACCCTTTCCTGTGAATTATTAATACCAGAAGCACTGAGCTCCCGGCGAGGGTTTGAGAAAACAGGCGAGGAGGAAATGAACCCCGCCTATTTTCAAGTGCTTCTCCTTTTCTTTCCCTGGAATTTCCTCGTTGCCTGCAGCTCTTTAAGTGTTTGTGCATTTGAAATAGCAAATGTTTGGGTCATTAGTAATCGAGTGCTGTTGCTCCAGTTTATTTATTCTTTTAGAAATACCTTTTTGAAAGAAAAAAAAACAAACTAGTTCCTGTAACCTTTTCACAGTGCATGTCCCAAGTGACCTGTGAGGACGTGAGTCCTAAGCAAATCCTCCATCTGCTCTTTCCTTTGGTAGGAGAATAAAATGGTGGGTGAAAAATAACTTCCATTAGCAAACCTTCCTGTTGCCACAATAACGTGTAACCTCAAAAGACAGATGCTCAGATCGGGATGCCAGACTCCCGCTCTCACCACAAGCACAGATGAGCTCTCCTGCAGTGTCCTAGGTTTCATCGCCACTCAGGTCCTCCCCAACCCCAGTGCTCCCAGCACTCTCCCCTATCCTTCTCCTCCTCCTTCTCTCTGACCCCCACCCTGGCAGCACACTTGGTCTCAGGACCTCTAATTTGCCCTCTTGTCCTTGAACCTGCTCTCTATCAACAGAGACCCTCCCTTACTGTCCAAGCATTGTGAAAGTTATCATGTTCAAAATTAATTTTATTGTATTCCCATCCCCCAAGGGCCTATCTCAGCACTGACTTACAGAAAATACTAGAGAAATCTTTGTTAGGTGTTTGAAGTTAGGGAGATTAAGTCGCAAGATAATCTTGCACATGAGTGCAGTTTTTAATGCCTTAAATACATAGACCAAAGAAGACATAGAAAACTGGAGATTGGAAGAGAATGGTGCACGCTTTTTGGACCACCATTTCTGAAGGAGACATATTTCAGAAGAAAATGTTAGAAGAAAAGTTAAGTTATTGTCCCTTGGTTTCAAGTGGTGTTCTAAGCCTGTTGCTGGAAGGGTTTGACTGAGGTGGAGGTGCGGGAAGGTGGGGGGGGGGGGAGTTCAAGAGGCTTCTAGAACCTCAACCTTATCTCAGGAAATAGCCTCTGGAGGAATTAGGGATAAATAAAATCAGAAACATGTGGAATGCATTTCCCCTAGAATACATATCAGGCTAGAAATTAAGGGAAAAGTGTGTAGCTACAGTTATTTAGGGTTTGGCTTTACCCACATCATCTGAAAAATAGTTCAAGATGTTAGATGAACCCAAAGTGCAACCACCTTCACCCTCTCCTACTGAAAATAGAGTGTGTGGAGCCGCTGAGGGGACGCATGCTTCATGTCAAGTTAATAAAAGGAGAAAAAGGTATGTTGGAGCTGAAAGAAGGAGGGAGTGTTCAAATACAGAGAAAAAAAATTAAAAGCTAGAGAGGGACTTTGGTGGAGAGAAGAGGTAAAGGAATCTGAAGTCTTAGCACTGGTTTCTGAGATGTGCACCTCCCTATGGCATACGATCCACTTAGCAAAGAACACTTTTTACAAGACTTTCCTTGGTCACCAGACTGACCCTCTAAGTTACTGCACCTCGATTATAACAGAGATGTCTTACAGGCACTAAAGATAAGTTTGAAATGTGACTGGCTTTTAGCTTATGTTTTTAAAGAACTGGTAGATTTTTATGCCTAGGAAGTTGAACTCCAGGGTGCCCCAATACTCTCAGTAATTCAAGGTCCACACCCACCTACCCTGTGAGAGGAAGAGGCTGAGGACCATTGCACTAAGACTGTGATAGAATGGACTCTTCTTTGGTTCTGCTGTTGTCCTGGTGGCACCCAGTGAATGGTAGAGCTGTCCCTTCACTGACCAGATGCAGAAGGACGCGTCTTCTTCAGAATGCACAGCTGTGCCTCTACCAACCTTTCTGCTGTGCCCACTCTGTCTACATTGATAAGAACTGTGGCCCTGGAGCCCCCTTTGAGCTAGAGACCATCCACTTTCTTTTTTCACTGGATGTTAAGACAAGAGATAACAATAATGTTGACTTGTGTCATATCGATACTTGTAGAGTCCGGGACTCTCTGTAAAGGAAAAGAAAGTCTGCTTCTTCCCTGAAAGACTTAATCCAACCCAAAACCAATAAATTGACCAAGACAAGCAGGGTAAAAGTGAAAGATCATGTTCATTGATTGCCCTTGGGTGAGGTTCCTAGGTCCGGGGGGAAAACGGGCCAGGGAAGTCACAGACACACAAACCTGGTAAAGTTTTTTTATGCTGCTGTTGGGCCAATCAGGTTTGTCCATGGTAGATTGTCGGGGAGGGTGGAAGAAGGGGTTGATTTAAGTTCAAGCAGGGAGTTTGTACAACTGCACCTTGGCCATCCTGAGAAATTCCAGATGGCCATTAAGGAGGGTGTTTTTACGGCACCAGTCTTATCAGGGCTGCAGTTTGGCCTTGGGCTGTTTTTTCGGTTCAGCGGGTGGAATCTTGAAGGTCCCTTGTCTGTCCAGACCCTACATTCCCCACCTGTAGAAAACTAGGACACAGGCATAAATCAGACTGAAACACTCAGTAAGACACTAATATGGAAAGACAGAACCTAATGAACATGTCCTAACTATGTCCTTGGTATTTGGAGAAATGAAGTTGGCTCATCCTCTGAACATCTTTTGTTTCAGTTTCACCACCTATGAAATACAGGATAACAATATCTGCTGTGCTGATTTCATAAAGGTATTTTTATGTAATTAAGTGAGATAAAGTTTGTATAGGTGCTTCGAAAGACATAATTCCTGGAAATGGTGGTCTCCAGACCTCCACACCTCTTTTCTGAAAGTTGGGTGGCCTCTTTGACATTTCTCCTTAAATGTTCTACTAGTATCTGAACTTAGCTTGTCTGAATTAGACCTCTTACTCCTCTCCTACACATTTCTACTTACTCCAGCTTTCCCATTTCTGCAAATGGCTCTATCACCCAACCCGATGTTTAAGCCAGAAACCTGAGAATTTTCCTTGACACTTCCCTCTCCCTGACCACTACTGCCAATCATCACTGTGCCAACTGAGTCAATTCTGTTCTTCTGAGATCTGGGCACTTCTTTAACCCGGGTTCTGTCACCCTTGCCTGAACCCCTGGAAGAGGCAGTTTTTAGTCTTTCTGCTTCCTTTGCACCCCCTACCCATCCATGTCCCTCCTCCCTCTGCCACCTACCCCCACCCCTCCCCACCCTTGCAAAGTCTATTTTCCTCACTGCAGCCAGAATAGTCTTTTAAATTTGATTATGTCATGCTCTGCTCAAACTGCCTCAGGAGCTTTTCTGCCTCCAGGAACTTGAAGAAGAATTCAAGAACATAGGCATTCAGAAAAGGCTCTGCTATGTTGGGACTCGCCAAGGTCTTTTTCTGTGGGTTACATGCACAGAGCTAATATATCCCAAAACCCTTTCCTCTCCACAATAGCTCTGACTGAGAATTGACAACTGGTCCTTCTCATCCAGGAGTCCTCACTAGCCACCCCAATAAACAGGTCCCCCCGGTTAAGAGGAAGTGTGCGTGTGCTTATTTGTGCAAATTTGTGCCTGCCATCTGTTTACCAGCTGTAATTTCAAGAAGAGAAGAGGGGAGAGCATCAAGTATAATGAAATGAATAAGATTTCTTCACTATTTCTATTTCTTATTGATAAGTATTTTGATAGTCTGAAAATAACCATAAATGTGAATGTTTTCTTAATGCCTTAAAAATGCTAAATCTGGAAAATTCTCAAACTGTTTTACTAAGCACCTGAAAAGTTTCTGGGTAAAAAAAAAAAAGTGTTTGAAATTTAGAACACAAAGAACTCTGCAAGTACATGTGCAAAGTCTTGGCTCCATGGATTCTCTAAGACAAAATTCTAATTCAAAATTGACTTCTCCTACCACCTACTATCAGTCATTCATACTCAAGAGAAGACAAACTAATTTTAACATTTTTCTAAATAAAATGTATTTAGGAAAAGAAAATCCACTACCAGAAATATTCTGTAAACTCTTACAAAGCTAAACATGAATGCTTTCAAACTATCTGCTGTTTTAGATTATTCTTAGGTCAGAATTTTAATGCTTTTGGCCACTAGCCATTTCAAAACTTTCAGAGAAAAAATCAAATATAATGTAATTTTGAGAATAAGTCATACATTATAAAACAGAACAGAGCTAAAATATTTCTAAGCATTCAGTCTTTTGTCAATTGTCTGCACTTTCATTCTAATCCAAAAACCCGAATAATCAAAAGTTAATTAATTATATGTAAATTTTGATGGCAACTTTTCTCAATGATCTTCACAAACTTTGTAGACATTATCTGGTGTCAAGAACAATTAATCTCAAATGCAGAGGACTTGGGTGATTTGGGCAAAATTGCAAAAGCTCAGTGTAACAAGAACTGTGTTGGGTGTTATGAGTCTTAGAACCCTATCCCTCCCTCTCTACCTGTCATATTCCTAACAATCAGCTATGCCATCCAATTTCTTAGATGTTCATATGCAAAGTGAGAATATGAAGGCAGATGATTTCTCAAAAATTCTTTCCAAATTCCAAAACACCTGGTCCACAATCCTATGAATTAACATACAGAATAGTCTGTAATGGGGAAAAGTTTCTGCAGGTGAATCCATTTAAAGCAGAAATGAAACATTCAGGGTAAATGGTTGGAGCCTGAGAATAAGGTTTGAATGAGACTTCACTTAAAAAAGCCTAACTGAAAATTATTAAAAGGTTTACTTTATCACATTTAAAATTTTGGGTTATAATTGCAACTATGAATTATTTTTCAGAATCAAAAATAAAACAAATATGAGATTTTTTACATTATTTACTCACTAAGTGTTATGATAGCATAATACATTATGATATCCATGACCATCATAAAAATAGTAAAATATCTTAGGATTTCATCATTTTGTCTAGGGCCCTCTTTTTTTTTTTTTTTTTTTAATTTATTTTTATTGTTCAGATTATTACAGTTGTTCCTCTTTTTTCCCCCATAGCTCCCCTCCTCCCAATTCCCACCCCAACCTCTGACCTTGCCCCCCCATTGTCCTCATCCATAGGTGTACAATTATTGTCCAGTCTCTTCACGCATCCCCAACACCCTTAACCCCCAAAAATTGT